>CM021734.1:69538392-69766414 GCA_011075105.1 Heteronetta atricapilla | reverse complement strand
CCCCTGTACTCAGCACTGGTGAGGCCACACCTTGAGTACTGTGTCCAGTTCTGGGCTCTCTAGTACAAGAGAGACGTGGACTTACATGGTGGAGCAGAGATCCACCAAGATGCTGAAGGGACTGAAGCTCCTCTCTGTGAGGAGAGGCTGAGAGCTGGGACTGCTCAGCCTAGAGAAGGGGAGGGTCAGGGGGATCTCATCACTGTGTGTAAATACCTGACGGTGCAAAGAGGAGGGAGCCGGGCTCTTCTCAGTGGTGCCCAGTGCGAGGACAAGAGGCAGTGGGCATGAACTGCAACACAGCAGTTCCCTCTGAACATCAGAAAGCACTTCTGTGCTGTGAGGCTAACTGAGCACAGGTTGCCCAGAGAGGCTGGGGAGTCTCCCTCCTTGGAGATCCTTAAAAGCTGCCTGGACATTATCCTGGGCACCCTGCTTGAGCAGGGAGATGGGACCAGATGGCCTCCAGAGGTCCCTTCCAGCCTTAACCATTCTGTGGTTCTTTAATCCAACACAGGTTTTAATCTGATCTGTCAGGCCCTTCTATCAGGAGTTGCTCAGGTAAAGTCTAAAACCACAGAAATGTTAAAATGGCAAATCAGATTCAGGCCTTTTATGTCAAGTGAATAATGCTCCTGTCAAAATGTCATCTGGAGTTCTACAACCATTTTGAAACTAATCACCCGTGGAAAAGTAACAGATTTTTGAAGAAAATCAAGGTTTTGCAATTTTCTAGAGAGTCTGCCTTTGTTGTGTGTCATACATAAACTTTTAAAAAGCAGGTGAAAACTGGAGTCAGGGCACAAGTTGAAATGGTTTTCCTTCAAAGTTTTATAGCTGAATAAAAATAGCACTTGGGTAACACCTGATGTTTTACAGCAAATAATGCTTTTCATTAATGACACCATGGGTGACTTCTGTAAACACACTGCACTTATGATCTGTTAGATTACCAAGTGGTTTTGATGGGGAAATCCACACGCATTACAAACTGCATCCTGATATTCAGAATAATGGCAAAATGGCACACACAGAGTAGAGAATGTAACTGACTTAGTTTCCACTACACTATTTTAAAACATCACACAGCATTACTTTTTTCTTTAGTCCCTAAATACTTTCCCACCACTGAAATTCAAAACTGTTATGCATTTAATGTCTTCCTGAGAGCACTTTTTTTTTTTTTTTTCCCTGCACAAAACTGCCTGTTCTCCTTTGCTTAAACTTCTGGCCAAAATCTCTTTCCTTCTCTCTTTCTCCTGTTAAGGGTTTAGATTCCCACCCCCCAAAGTTGAGGGGAGCTTCCACTTAAAGAGTCATTAATAACTTTCTTCATGAACTCTTCTGGTTTTATTTATTCCACTAGCAAACCTTGCCATTATTAGTAAATTACAGCAACTTTTTTTTTTAACCTGTTTCATAAAGCAACTTTGTAATGCACACTGTCCATCAAGTGACATTGGGGAACTTAGTTCTTCTGTTTACCCTCAACATTTGCCATACTGCTACATAAGATGTACCAGGGCAAGCTTCCTTATACTCCACTAAGGTTGAAAACCCTCCTGAGAGACCACAACTACATTTGTGAGCATGCTCAGGTGATTTCACTTCTCCTTTACAGCCACCAACAATTGTGCTAATTAGTGATGATCTGTATCCAGTTATAGGAAACCACTAAAATCTAATGTTTTCTACTTTGCTCTGCATGCAAAAATCTTCATGAATTGTTATTGTGGAATATAACTCTGGAATATGCCGGCAACATTCAGAATTTGGCTAGCTCCCCAAGTCTGATTTTAAACATCACTTTTGCCAGAATTAGAAATGTTTTCATCAATTTGAAGTTTAAAATCAGCATCGGTCAAACCTCTGTGAGGCCTTTTGTTCTTAAAATAAAACCTTCATTTCATTTTGAGCCACGTGCAATCTAGATGGTGAATCAGCTTCAAGAATAAAACAAAAATAAATATTCTGCTGCTCATCAGAAAGTGACACAGCTTTAGCATTACTGAGGCACACTATACTTTCCATTTCTAAATATTCCCACCCCCTATGACATTTGTTTGCTACTCTCTATAATAATGAGTGACCCACTTCCAGTATGTGAGTCCCATTTGGCATAAAGATTTATCAGCAAATAAACACAGAATATAGGGAAAACTAAATTTGGATAGTATACCTTTAAGTGTTTTATCCACACATTTTGTTATGTCAAAAGGTCAGATGTGACCACTTAGAGAAATTTACATTTATGCTGGTTTCAGTTTTTAGTTAAAAGCTGTTCTTGTCAAATTAGGTGTAGATAATTTGCTGCAATGAGCTAGGGTGCTAAGCACTGTTTAAAAAAAAAATAAGTATTTTTTTCCATGTGTTACTTAGAAGTTCAAAACTCAAAGATGGGTGGTTTAGATATTATAAGGAAAAAGCAAGAAACAATAAAATATAAATTTTGTGAAATGTACACCCAGAAGTGCTTTCCTCAGGCTGAAATCTGAAGGTTTTATCTCCCTGTACCATTTACTTCAATGCTGCAGTTATGAAAGTTCAAGGAGATAGAAGGAACTTTTCCTTCTTGATAGCATTTTGCTGAAAGACTACTTTTGCAAAATATCTGCAAAGGACAACTGTATCGAAATAAAAATCAGCATAAACTATATGTCACAACACATATTTAGTAGTTGTTTAATTTTGGAAATCTGATAATGCTCATAAAGCATCTTTGCTAGATGACTAATTAGTTGGCATTCAACCTAAAATGATACCAAACATAGCACATCTCTTGTATGCATGCAGAAATGTCTGTAACCTCTCCGTAGAGACTGAATTGGAAAAGGCTACCTGTTCTCAATGACTCCTCTGGGTGCTCCAATAAATTTAGCTTTCTTCTCGCATAACATTTAGGCTGAGCTATGGAAGGCCACATTTATTCAATGTACCCAAAATAATAAAGTGATCAGTGATGCTAGTGTTGTCCTTTAATGATCAAGATCATGCATGTGAGCCCAGTACATGGCATGTGTTGGCATACATGTCACTGTGGATGCATCACGTGTATGAAGAAGGTACTTTCAGGGGAGGAAGAAAAGTATTTCGCAACATAAACCTACGCAAGGATCTCATTCAATTCCGTATAGGAGGCAGCCCATACAGTGTTCTTGCTGGCTTATTGCATCACGAGACGGGCTGTAGCATTTCTTTTTAAGCATTAAAAAAAAAAAAAAAAAAAAAAAAAAAAAATTAATATTGGCATGCCAGATTATGGAATGAATTCCGTCCCGATCCTTGTTATTTTCGGTCCCGAGCCCCTACAGGCTATCAGCAAGCCCCACACCGACCGGCGAGCCCGGCTGCTTGCTCAGCAGCACCGAGCTAACGCCGGACCAGCCGGGGGCACGGCGGGGGAGCGGGACCCCGCGTTCACACGGCGGGTGCGGGCAGACTCGGCGCTCCGCTCCTGATTCCTGCCCCGCGATTAACTGCTCCTAAACCAGAACTGGACCCGGAGCAGCCGAGCGCTGCTCGTCCCCAACTCGATGAGGGGAGGGCGCCCACCCCGACCTGACCCAGACCCGGACCCACTTCTGCTCGGACCCCATCCGTGGCACTTAAAGGGGGGACAAAACCCGCCGGCCCCGGGCTGGGGGGCAGCCCTTCCCGTCCCTGCCAAGCCCACACACGCCGGATCCCCGGTTTCGCTCCGGCACGACGGCAGCACCCCGAGGACCGGCCCTTCTCCCCTCCGCTCCCCGGGAGGCTCAACAATGCCCCCGCACTCCCCGCCCACGGGCACGGCGGCCGTACCCCCGAATCCCGGGCGCAGCCGGTTGTCATAGCCATCCAGGAGGCTGTTCAGGATGCTGGTGAAATTCTCCGGCCACAATTTCTCCTCTTTTTTGCTCTGTCCCGGCGGCCCGCTGAGACTACGAGGCAAAGAGGGAGAGCGAGTGTGAGGAGCCGCCGGGAGCAGGCTCGGCGGCACCGGGCGGGGGTCGCCCCGCCGCCGGAGGGTACTCACCACGTCGCCAGGCACAGGCAGTGCAGGAGGGCGATGGAGAGACACGAGGACATCGCGATGGCTGGCTCCTTGGCAGAAACCATCTTTGCATGCCATACTTCACGCCTGGGCACGTTAAACGCCTTGCTCCGGGGCGGGGGGACGGGGACGGTGGCGGCAGCCCCCGGCGGCCCTACATGCGCGGCTCCCCCCCCCGGTTGCCAGGCGGCGGCGGCGGAGGGCAGGGGCGGAGGAGAGGCGACTTTCCCCGCGCCGTTAACTCCCTCGGGGCAACAGGCGCTGGGCCCGCCGCTCCCGCCTCCGCCCCGCTCTGCCCCGCCTCGCTCTTCCCACCCGGGGCCGGCTCAGCACCCTCCGGGCAGCCGGCGAGGCGCGGAGCCTGGCCGGTAGCGGCTTCCCGGGGGAGGGAGGAGCCGGGCCGAGTCGAGCCGCGGGGGGGAGGCGGATCTCAGTCCCGGCTGCCCTGATGGGGCCGGAGAGCCCCGCACTGAGAGTGGCACGGCCTCGGGGTCCTCGGGTGGCGGGGCGCTGAGGTGGGTGTCTGTGAGGGAAGTGGCAGGGGGAAGGCTTCCCTCCCCTCTGTGTTCTGCTCGTGATTGAGGTCTGAAGTCTTCGCTGTCCCGATCCTCTCTTCTCCCTGAGGGGGAAACAAAGCCAAAAGCAGGAGGGAAAGAGAGTAATTACCCTGCGAGGAGGGTTTGGGAGCAGGAGGGTCCCTCCACACCAGCTGGAGGCATACCAGGCTCTGGGGGGAGGACAGGAAAGAGCTGTGACTTCAGGGTTAGAACACACCCGAAATGGATGGGGCGAGTGGGTTATCCTGGCTTTCTGGAAGCAAAAATGCTAGAATAAGGGAATGGCTTCACATTGTGTCTTTTTTTGTTCCTTTCCTATAATTAGGAAGCCAGGTTAAGTGACCCAAATAATTTCCATTATACAAGGTCCAAGGGATTCTTGCATAAATTGCTGTAAAACCCACTGCAAAGTGTTGCTTTTCTGGCAGAGACCATTGGGATGGCTGGGGCTTTGGGGGAGAGGGAAGAGAAAGGTACGGGCTGTTTTCCCTGCAGTACAACAGGTACTGACAATAAACAGCTTGTCCTTCTGATCAGGTGTGCTGCAGAGGTTTAGGTTTGGTAGTGCATGTGTCAACTTTAATGAAGCTGGTGAAGTTCATTGTGCAGGAGCACATGGAGCAGGTATTGTAATTGACTTCAAGACTACAGCTTTGTCTATGCTGACATGAAAACTACACTACATTATCATTACGCTACACTATCGCCAAGCACTGAAATGCCTGACTATCTTCAAAACTACTGGACACTTGAAATCTTCCTGATTGTACTTCAGAGCTTGTTCCATCTAGGGTGCCATTTGCTGATTCCTTTGAAAAACAGTTAAAGCTGTGCTTCAAATCCATTTAGTTTGCTGATGCTGTTTATCTTTCAAAAAAACCTCTGTCTAGGCAGTCAGTTCTGCTTCCAATTTTATAAGCCCTATTTAGGCCTCTGCAGATTACTTCTCTGATATTTTGACAGAAGAAATACATGCATTTATCATCAGCACCCTCCTCTTAGGTATGACCGCTCTGTTTTGCATCTTCATTAATAAAGAAAAGGCACTGGACAGTAAGGTGGTCTTATCAAGACAGAAAGTACCGATTATTCTGACTCACAACTTTATCCCCTCTGAATTCACCATGCCTTCAAGACAGCCTGAAAAAGAGGGCTGAATGACCACTTCAGCCATGCCACTGTGATATTTAAGCCAAACCCTGACCAAAGATAGGCTCAAGGAATTAATTGGCTTTCAGCTACTCCAGCCTTTCCTTCCCTATTTAAATCTTGGCTTTTTTTCTCAAAGTCCTGCTAGATCCTTATCCCCTTACTGCCTTGCTGCAACAACGAATGCTCTGCCGAACCTAACAGAGTGGGCAGCCTGCCTACTGACAGCACACGTGCTCCATGCAGTATTTACAAGCTTAGGCAACTCAGACAGTAGGAAGTCACTCCAAGGTCATTTAGCTCTCTTGATGATGCTGTGGGAGCAGCCTGTTTTAACTCCAAACACAGGTGGAAACCAACATGCCAGCAAGAGCCCACTGCCCTGGCTCCATTAGCAGTCTGGTCAGGAACAACAGCAGAATAGATCAGCAGCCCTTCACGAGTCTCATTTCCCCACATCAGATAAGTTTGCCTCAGTTAATCAGACACTTTTTTATCTATAAACAGATGTAATTTGTTTTTCTGGACTAGTCTTTGTCCCATGTTATTGCATGGACTATGCCAAGAGAATACTTACAACTGGCCTTCAGTAAAGAGAATTGCTAGTTTTACTGTCCCTTGCAAGTAAAAGTAATCCCTTGCTGCAGAACAATGAGATTATCTGATCTAGGAATATCTCAAAAACTTTTGCTGGCGGAAGCCAAACTCACAAATTTAAATGGAGAGCAATAGATGGCAATTCAGAAATAGGAAGAATTCTTCTGACTGGTCACAGATACAGAACAAAACACTGCTCTACAGCACTGCCTCTTCTAGCAGCTGCTGTGGATGGAAGCCAGCAACATCCTGGCAAAGCAGGGGACACCCTTGGGTTTAGATTGTTTTATTGCCTTCTGCATATGTACAGACACCTGTGTGAACTGAAGTAGCAAAATTGAGTGGTATTCACCAGTAATAATCTTCCCCACTTGAATGTCCTGAGAAATGTTATCAGTCACCCCCTCTCAGATCCATGCCTGGAGTCATAGGGAATGTGGATGCTGCAGATCCGGTAGTACCGCTGCAGGTAGAGATCAAAGAAACTCAGTTATTCCCCTCCCGGTGATTTTAGGAACTGATCTGATCTTTACGTGATTCCCAGATTCTTTATAACAAAAGAATAATAATACTGGTATCTTCTGTCTTCTCAGTAAAGGTAACAGGTTGAAAGATATGTGGACATACCATGTCAGGGCACCAGGAAATAAGTACTCGTGGCTTCTAAGAAGATGCTCAGATTGTTTTTGATAAGAAAAGGTAGACATAGTGCCCTTCCATCACACCCTGCCCGCCACAGGTTATATTGATGTAGGATCAGGTGCTATTTGGCTGCATTTACTCCCTACAAGTCCTAAAAATAAATGAGAAATCACTTTCTCCAGGTCTAGAAAATGAGTTCGGACACTTCTCAAAGGTATCAGCAGTTCATATCTTCCTTAGATCCTGCATTATCAAAAATTCACTAAGATTGATATTGAAAACAGTGACTGCTGTCTGCGATCTCTGAATTAGTGCATTATTTGTATGTTGCTGAAACTTTTACAAAACTAGGCTTGAAGGGAACATAAAACACTTCAGAAAGACAGTAAACAGTCCTGTAAGGCAGATATATCACTTTTGAGTACTTGCTTATGCCCTTTGGTATATCCATTGCCCTGGATACTTTTCAACATATTTGAACTACATCTCGAGAGAATTCCAGATTCTTTTGTAATGTGTTTGTAGCATAGACACATACAAAACCTCCCAGGGTGAGCGTTTGTCACCAGCAGATATACGCTGATTTTAAAAATACTACTTCAAATGGTCTTTGATCACTTCAAAGAATTTCTAGGTTATATCATCTCTAAAAGAACTTGATGACTCGAAGAAGGTTTTAGTGGTCACAGTCTGGATTGATGGTCCCTAAATATGTTTTCTGAATTCAGCATTTTCTCAGCTTCTCCAGTTTTTACCACCAATTCTTCCAAGATTTCTCCCAAGATATCTCACCCATCATGGACTATTGTAAGAAGGGGACTATTTTTGCCTGGCACCATATGCTCAGAAAGCACTTGAATAACTTAAATAGACTTTTTTTTTTTACTGCCCCTAAGCTGGTGTACCCCTCCCCCCTAATTATTTTTGATGAAGCAGATATTCTGGCCATGCTTCAATAGCAGTTTTATCCAAAGCTCTGCATGGATTTTTTATTTATCACAACACACAGAGAAGCAAAAAAAAAAAAAAAAAAAAAAAAAATCAGCACTCTTCCCATTTCTACTTTACTATCAGATTAAGTAGGAACAAAAATAAAGTCGGTACTTTTCTTGTGGAAACATTATCTAGCCTTTCAGCTTTCTGTTGTTGTTTTGTTTGTTTGTTTTTGTAAACCATAGGCTCCAGCAATATTGCAGTTTCTAGAGGTAATTTTTAGTTTGTAATCTTTTTTTCCCAGGAGATTTCATTATTTTGCAGATTTTGACATGATTTAGTCCTGGCATCAAATCCATAAAGACAGCCAAGCTTATTTGGAAAAGACTAGGAAAATCTTTAATGCCTGACTATAAATTACATAGTTAAAAGCCTCTAACACTTAGGAAAGAGAAGAGATAAAACTGGGGTCACTGCCAAGCACCTACATGTTTCTTTATCTGAAAAGCTATGTCAGTGATTTCATAGATTTTTTTTCTGTTTCTGCCTATATCACTACAGTTTCTTACAGTCCTGGTCAAACAACTGGTCTTCTCATACATCCTTGTTCACTGGTAGAAAATCCATTCTTTGGGCAATTTATACCCCAATTCCACTTTTGGTAGATGACCAAGAAAAGATACTGACACCTTTTTCAGTATGAATAACTAGAGGATTGCTTTCTTGCATCTCCTCGAGGGTGCAAGGGGTCTTTTACTCACCTCTTCCCCACATCCACACACATGAAAGAGATTGTGGGAACCCACAGAAAATACACCTGCCCTTGGCTTTATCATGACTTTAATCTGGAGCTCAGAAGAAGCCTGAACTATCTATTAAGGGACAAGTATCAGTGGGGAAGTCTGCATTGTATGGGCCTTGACTTTACCTCTAGAGACGTGGTGGTTATTTTTAAGCAGTCTGGGTTCTAGTTCTGTTGACTGCAATTTAAGTTCTGCTCTGGGAACAGTAAGATAGACACTGCAGCTCTTTGCCACTCTTCTTAGAGTCCAGATTTTTTTTCCCCTCCCCAATGTAGTTCTGCCATTAGTACATTTATTTCAAGACTGCACCAGCTTATTTCAATATCTGATCATGAAGTTACCTCCTGTTTTAAAAGGATCCTATTGAATGCATCATAGCCAACACATTACCAGACACAGTTCCTTCTCGCAAGAGCTTGTAATCTAGCTAGATAAGACTAAGGATTGGGCACAATAAAGCATTATTATTTCTATTTTACCAGTCTGCTGGGTCCCAGTTCAGTTCTCTAGTCACCACCTCAGCTATCCTCTGAAAGCACAGCATAAGCTCTATGTAAAACTGTAACCTTCAGCTGGCCCAGCTTTGCTTCACTTCCATGGCCAGAACTCCTACGGAACTGCAGGAACTGATGCCGACATGCATTTAGCTGTATATTTTTTCCTCTGACATATGGTATTTACAAGACTGTTCTACAGTACCATGGTTATTTTAACACACATGTCCTCGATACCTTGGAATAAGGCTAGAAAATCCTTTGAGTACCAAATATATATACACATATATATACAGGCATACACATGGATATATTGCTATTACTGATTGCAATAGGATTCTTGTGGATTCTTCTAGTGATTGACACATGGATGTCTAAGGAGGTAAGCTGTGAGCTTCGTATATAGGGGGACCTCCAGTCTACACACCATGATGGAAAAGTGCTAATGGAAGCACTGCTGGCAGGAAATGGGGCAAAAAATGTCCTCAGCAAGAAAGCATTACATATTTCCTATACCTCTATCTCCCATTTCTCATCTAGCCCTACTGCTACCCTGGCATACACACTTATGTATTTGGGCACATCACTGACCTACATCATGTCTGCACCAGGACTCCTGTGCTACTGGGGCCAGCAGGGCAGGCCACAGCCACCTCCTCAGTGGCAGAGCAGAGAATGAAGCAGGGCTCCTGATTTCTGACTCTAAAATGGGCATCCCCAGAAAATACATGAAGATCCCTTCACACAGGAGGAAACAGATTTTTTTTTTTTTTTCTAAAAGCAGTGTGAAGGACAGGGTATCCAGGGTTATGGGTAAGAATCTAGGAAGCCACTACCCTACTCCCTGCCTTCCTCTGTCAAGGCTGCCAAGTTTAATGTAAAATGTGTCAAAAATTTTGGTTGCCCTGAGCAACAGTAACAAATCTTCTGCAGCTTTCAGAGGCAGCAGGCAGGCCAGAGAGAGGGGCAGGGGGCACAGAGGCAGATAAGATAGCTCTATCTCACTGCTGGTGCCTGTTTCCGGAGGCAATGAGAGAGCAGAGGCACCAACAAGCCCCCTCCTTGGAAGGCTTCGTGTTCCTGCTCACTGCACATCTATTAATCTCAGAAGTATGTGAGTCATGGGCAGATGCCTGGGGAATGACTTAAACTTGCTACGGGAGCCATAGGTCTGGCTGCTGACTCACGCTGAAGCCAGTGGCAACAGCTCTAGTGATTTTCTTCTTACTGGCATGATGCCTGGCTTGCTGGGTCTCTCGAAGGCAGGTGAGCCTTTTTTATCTTTAAAAGCAAGAGCACAAAGTCTCTGGGTTGTGAAGTAGTTGAGAAAATCCTGCAAAATTGAACCAGGTATTTTAAAAGGTACTGCATGAAGACCCCCAAATCCCACAGGCAGACAGAAGTAGAACTGGGACTTCTGAACCTTGCAAGCTCTGTGGGGCTGACTTCTAATTCTCCCAAGCCTAGGGCTGGCAGTACTGAGGAGGCTTTGCTTGTGCTGCTCTTCCCACTTGTCGCTGTGCTGGGGGGTGGTTCGCCGTGCTCAGCACCACCTCTGCACTGACAGTGATGCTCAGTAAAGACACATTTGTTTTGTTTGCAGGGAGAGGACAAGAAGCCCATTCCCCAGTGCCGCTTTCTTTGCACATGTCAAGCCTTGCAAGAGAGACCTTCCTTTCTGCCTTAGAAAACATGCAACTTTTATGTTATAATATTTTGAGAAATATTATGGCTCCAGAAGAAGCAAGGCATAAAGTCACCATAAAGTGCTCTGCATTTATCTTCTTTCAAGATATAGCTTGCATGGTTGCACACCAACTACAGTCAAAATCTTCCTTTTAATGATAGCATTGTCTGTACCAAGTAATCTTATCAGCTAATAACACAGGCACTCATGTCAGGTGAAAAACATCCCCTTTAAAATGCTTTAGTATAAAAACAAACACAATGAGTTCTTTATGCAAACAGAGCTGCTAAGCAGACTTTTGCAGTGACCCAGGAGTCTGTAAAGAGCTGAGCAAATTGGCATTTACAGCTGCACTTGTAATCTCTGCTTACAAAGGCAAAAATTGCCATTGCAGTAATACACTTAATCTAGAGAAGACACATAACCAGTCTGCTCTTCATTACCATCTGGTGGTTGCTGCATGGAGTGGCATTACTCATGTCTCAAAAAGTTACTGAGGGGAATTTTCATCTCATCACCATCTTATCACTGAAAAGGGAAGGGTGCTGTGGTAGCAGCGGGCAGCACAAAGGGGCTGGTTTTGTCTTACAGGCATTGTGACAGTAGCATCAGGCCCAGAACACTTTGACAAAATAAGCAGGTGGAAGAGAAAGAGAAAATTCATCATTCCATCGAGTAATTTAAGTGTACCTGAATATCGTTTGCAAGAAGCTGAGACCTGCTTTGAAAAGCATGGTACCCTGTTCCTTCCCCCTGACAGCAACAGCAGCTGAGACTAATTTGCAAGGTGAGGTACCTTGTTAACCATTTTTAATAGCTGGTTCCCAGATCTCCTTCAGTACTTACCCAGGGAAGTAAGTAATCCTAGTAGGGGCATTATTTCCTCTGCAATGAGCAAGCAGGAGACAACCCCACTGTACAGACAGATGTATGGGGAGCCAGCTAATGTCCCGCACGGTCTATGGTCTCATTCTTAAAGCTAGAAGCACCACTACCTATGATGAAGATGCCCCTACCCCCAGACACTCAAATGCCTTTTCCTCCAGAAAAAAACTTTCTTTGAACAGGCTAGGATGTCTCAGCAGCTGGGAGCTGCTGAGTTTGGTACACTGTAGAAGCTCTTCTTCTCATCCAATGGTTTCATCAAAGGCAATCTGTGCAGTGTAGTTCAGCTTGGAAGGGACTTTTTAAAGTCTTTGGTTCAAAGCACAGCTCCCCTCAAAGTTAGAGCAGGTAGCTCTGGGAAGATCCTTACCCTTTTCAAGTATTTCAAGTATTTCTTATCCAGCATAAAGGGCATTCTGCTTTTATACCAAATAAAAGTACAACAATTATTAATGAAGTACAATATCATCTTGTTTTACCTAAATGTGTGGATAGATGGAGAACCAATAAAGCCTAGGAAGAAAGTACCCCAAATAGACAAGTCCACTGAAAGAATTTTGTACCACTAGAAATACAACTTGGCCCTGGTCATACAGGTGCTAGTCTAGATATACCAGGGGACTGATCCAGTGCAGCTGCAGTATCTCTCGTCTTATGCACTAGATTGAATATTCAAGAATAGCACAAAATAAAGTAGAATCAATTCATTACTGTAATTATAAAATTCCCAAAGCATAATACACTTAAAACAGAAGTAGTTTTATGGCTCAGTTGCTTTTTATGTTTAAAGGACACTTCAGTTCCTTTCCCAGCTCTCCCACTGATTTCTGTGACCTTGGATAAGTCATTTAGGACAAATCTTCCCAATAGGAGTAGCTAATATTAAGTGCATTTTACAAGTAGGAGTGACCCAGATCTTGTGAAGACCAAATACCCAAATCTGCATTTAAAATTTTGATCCACAGACCACAGATCTCCGTGTATGATTTTTTTTTGTTCTGTACATCACGGATAAGGCTTACATATGTCGCAGGGATGTTTGAAGTATTAATGAAATGAAATATTTGAATTAGTTCAAGTGTGTGCAGTGGCTTAAAAATGTAAAATATATAAATGCCAAGCATTATTATCAAATAGGTCAGTATTAAAACCATATGAACGTCCCTGTATAGACATTTTGTTGACTTTGTGTCTCATTTGGGATGTTTAATACATACTTGGCTTTTTAAATATTTCCCTGCAGGACACAGGCATCAGAGTATGTGAGATTAGCACTAAGAAATAAAAACTTCTTAGCTAATACACTGTCCACATGAAGAGTTCTCAGCAGTCACCTCCCTGACCTATTAGCTCACTTATAAATGAGAAATAAAGCACTTTCGCTGTTGATGGTGGAAATGAGTGACCCAAGGGACAAAAAGTGAAGCTGAATATTCTACAAAGATAAATATACAATTCCAGGGGGCAGCCTTCAAGAGATGAATGGTTTTAACAGGATGGATGAGGTCTGCACTCATAAGCACTCTTTTATCTCACAGAAAACCATTTGTGTATTTCCCCTTCCTTGTCTATTACCCCAGAGCAATACATACTCTTTTTCTTTCAGCTCACAGCCCAAAAAGATGAAGAACAAATCTTTTACGATTTATGTATGATTTAGATACCAGGGTCATTTAGGTCCTGTTCCAAAACTCACTGAAACAAAGTAAAAACCTGCCTTTCACCCTGGGGATTCTGGAAAGGAACCAAAAAGCATTTTTCACTCTGGGTTCCTGAATTACTCAGTTGTTGGGTTTTTCTGTATGTTTGTAATACTTTGTTTTTGTTCAGACTCTTTTTGTGAGCTTGTTTTTAATCTATTGTACACACGTTCTGATTCCTTTACTCCTCAGCTCTCCATCTGAGAGACTGGTAGGCAATATTTTGCCTTCATCAAAGTGGGGTGGACAAGAACTTGACATGGCTGCCACTCCTTCGGCCAGCTCCTCAGATTTTCCCAAAACAGAGAAAATACCAAAACACATTTTGCTGATTTTCTGAAATGGAAACCTTGATAATTTCCAGAACCTGAAGTAGGCCTTAATGTACTAGGTGAAGGGAGAGAAACTCTCTGAACCAAGGAAAAGGCCAACTAAGGAGACATTTGGCAAGACAAAAACACAACAGAGAGCTTAAGAACATGAGGACCTAAAAATCCTCCCTTGTAGTAGGAAGAAATGAAAGGGGAATACTTCCAAATTATAAAATAATATAAAGTATAGTCATGTTATTTCTTTTCTTTTTTTTTTTTTTTTGCCTCTTCTGCCCATGAAGCTGTCTTCTTTTAACCTCTTTTATTTCTGTCCAGAAATAGCATTAGAAAACATCTGAAGTTGACACAATTGACATCGCATAAATGCTTGCCACTACTCAGAGGAATTTTCTTTGTGTTGCTCCTCCACCCTTATTTCACCCTATACAATTTGCTCAGCTTTCATGTTCTGCTGATTGCCCTAAAAGTGACATTGGGATGGTTCTACCCTCTGTGGTGAGCTCTTTCCCAAAATGCCTGATCAGTGAATAAACCGATAACCCCTGCTGCTTAACTGTTCCTCCCTCAGGCCTCTTCATCCCTGGTCATGTCATCCCTGGTGGATCTCTGACCCTGTCGCCACTGTTGTGGGGAGAGGTATCAACAGGGGCTGCACAACAAGTAGCGTCCCAATTTTGTGGTCTGGCCGAGGAAAATCTATCTCACACCTTTGCCAGTTCTCTTTCTTTTATTTCAATTTCTTTTTGTCTTCCAATTCTTCTCTTTGCACTTGCTTTAGGCTTTATTTTAGGATTCTTTTTCAACTAGCTAAAAACAGCACAAATGACAGGGCGTAATCTATTTCTCAGTTTATGGACCGCTTCCAGGGACTGCTGCCAGCCCACGTGACATACATAAATCATGGATTTTAGGCCTGCAACCCTGCATCAGTTAAACAGATAAGTAAAATTACTTGTTGTCTTACACTTCACTGTTGACAAAGTGACTCCCAGCTGAAGAGGTTCACATGTGCTCCTTATTTCAGCAAGCAAGAAGCATATATCTCACTCATCAAATGTGCTCCTCTGACAAGGAAGGAGAGTGCAAGCAGCTGTTGTGTAGGACTATTGCATTTGTTAAATTTATGCCCACTTTGTTTTCTCCCAGCGTAGGTATGACTACACATGATGATACATATTTAATGCTGTCATTTTCATGGCTGTTAATCTGCCCAACAGAATTCCAGAAAAATTTGCCATCAGCAAAGAAATCAGACAGCCTGTAAGTTTCCAGTCTAGCAGCTTTTATTGTCATATTTTGCTGTTGTTCTAATGCTCACTTTTAAATGTGAGAGGTGAAATGTTTTGTAAACATACTCTTGAAATATAATGCAAATTTTCATTCTTGCCACCTCTATCCTTGGAGGCAACAGACAACCTCTGTAATGAAGTGGCATTACAAAATGCCTGCCTTTCATGAGCCGGGTGCAATGGCAAGAGGATAGAGAACAGTTCCTATTTGTGGTAGATCTGTTCTAGCCTTTACTCTTTAGGGTCTTACACAGCCTCTTAAATAAAACAAGTACTATACAGTCTTAACTAAAATATGTTTCTTTTCAACCGAAGTTGGGTGTTCAAGATGTATGTGATATTGGCAGATAGTTCTCCAGTGCATTAAGGATATTTTCATATAGATACAATTTTAAATTGGAAGACCTGGCCAATGGAAAATACCAGTGTTCAGCACCATTCTTTATCCCAAATCAGACCAAATTTAAAAAGAATTTAAAAAATAATAATATTTATATATATATATATATATTTGAGGAAAATTAGTTAGGACCTTCATTTTCCCCAGCAGTGTAGAACAGCCAGTGAGCAGGGGCTACCGGAGGTACCAAATCAGCTGGAAACTCTTTCATTTCCATAAAAACTCCTTTTGTTTTATGGAAACTATACTTTGCATAAAAGAAAGGCAAAATATTAGTAGAGACAGAAAGTGATGTTACCACCCTTTAGAGTATCAAGATTTCAAAAAAGATTGGAAGGGCAAGTTACCTAGCCTACCTCCTGTCTATTTTCAGAGCAAAGTTCAGCTCTTTCTCCAACCTGAACTAACCTCAAAGATAGATCAGGTTGCTCATGGCTTTGAAAGGAATATTTTTAAATTCTGAATTTCTTGAGAGTAAATAATGCAGAAATCTATCTTTTCTCAAAGAAAAGTTCATTTTGATTAAGTATTTTCTTTCTTCTTCCTGATGAAGAAACTCTTTGATCAACGTGCTTATGAATCTCCATGTGAAAATATCCCCAGAAAAGTTGCTTGTGTGACTGAATTCAGCCATCCTGTCTCCTTATTGCTAGAAGCAAACAAGCTAGGCTCTTATTTACATGAGTCACAGATTCATAAGCATCTGTATGTAGTGAGTGCATCACAACACTGAAATGGGACAAAGAGAGACATTGCATTCTAGTGGCCCAGTGTGGTAAAATACTTCTATTAAGAAGATAACTTGTATTTCTCTTTTCACTGCATTTAAAACAATATATTTAACCTGACAATTTAAATAGAGTTTTGCTGTGAGCTCTTTCAGAAGGTGACACAAAAGCAAAGCTAGAGAAAATTAATTCCATTTATCAGAAAAAAATAATCTCTGGGCCATTGTAGTAACAGTGTTTAATTTCTACAAAAAACAATTACCCATACAAATAAACACAGGATCGGGCCTAAAAAGCATAGAAGCAAAGGTCTCAATCCTACAAATACGTACATAGTTTTCTGCAGTATGAATCAGCCTGTTAAAATAAAGGGAGCTGCTCACAATGAAAAGTTGTATGGGTGCTCAATTTCTACATGACAGTTTGCACATCAGGTATCAACTCTTTCTGTTGTGTTTCTGACATCTCACCAGCACTGACAAACCTCAGTTTTGGGGAACCATTTACAAGAAAGTACCTGAAATACTTTTTAACAGGAATCATAACATCACCCTTCATATTTCTCCCTGTTCTTTAAATTTCTCCTTAAAACATACCTCTGCAGTGCTATCACTGCCTGCCTTTTTTGGTGACACTGAAGACTACTGGCTACTTGTAGGTAACATGCCCACTCAAGGCCATCAAACTATGCAAATGCATACAGACTGACTGCTGCCTGCACCTCCTTCTTGTCTGTATCAACACTTGTTGAATGTCTTCCTAACTTATCCTGGATGGCTTGTCCTCTGAAGTCAGAATTGTCTTTTTTATTAATATCTATAGCATGTGACAAAGTCCTTAGTCTCCAAACTACTCTTTATGCTCTTGAGATAGCATCAGCAGAATTGGTTCTTGCAGGTAGCAAGGAGGGGGCCGTGAAGATATACTGCCTGGGGAGGCTGGGCATTAGACATGCAGTACTGGACTAGTGTGCCTCCAGAGTATGCAAGCTCTGCCATGTTAAGGATGTGGGATGAGTCGTATAGACATACGGCTGGGAGATCTGAAAAGGGACTTCAAATAAGCATTACAGCTGTTTATCTGAAATGATTAAAGACTCACTAAATTATTCTGGCTGGAGATATCGCAGGACAAATAGATCCCTACGGTTCTTATTATATATTTCCTTCTCACTTTGATTATTAAAGGTGAATAACTACAATTCACAGTCTGAAGATCCCAGGATAAAATGCAAAATTACTGTGTCACTCCACAGCTCTTCTCAATCGCTTTCCTGGTGCACTGAAATCCCCAAAGCACACTAAAAGTATCTTCAGCTTGCTATTTTCTGCCATCCAGGAAGACAGCTCACAAGCCACATTTGACTCAAGGGATTACTGTGGGTATAAAATGACAATAGCATTATCACTAAGCAGATGAAACGTGTGACCTATTTTGTTACCTACCTCTTTAAGTATAAATAATAACTTTTTTTTTTTTTTACCTGCATACGTAGTCATTTCACAGTTCCTAGATTTCATTTCATAGTATTCAAGCCCATTTACCTTAACCTTTATAAATTTGAAAATTTGATCTAATATTTTGAATACACTTTATCAGTACAATCAGTACAGAAAAAGGACACTTGCTGAGTGCCAAATAAGAAAAAATGTATATCCATCCTAACTCTCATTTTTCTTTTACATGGGGGGTATGCAATATGACAAGCCACATAGCCAAGCAACCAGTGGGGTGTAGATGTCTGACAATGAATAATCCAAAGAGCCTGAGCTCTGTTTTGCCTTGTTTTCTATGCACGCTGTTTCTCTGTCATGCAGTTTTGCTGATTAATGATGCTCCTTGCACACTTAACACCAGTCCTGCTTTCACACAGTAGTTCTCCCCACTGACTGGAGAACTGAAAGTCTGGTTAACAACAAGGTTTATGAGTATCCCAGTTCTGCAAGTCCCTATTTCCAATTACTCAAACCAGTCAGCATTACAAATAAAGCCTTCAGTCTTTATCTCCACATACAAAGAGCACAGAGCTACCTCTCTCCATTTTGAGCAGAATCATGGATACACACCTGCCCTCATCCTATATTTAACAAGGCACAAAGTACCACCAGAGAGTGGTACTTAATTATCGTAATCAAAGCTTTTGCAATGTTATTTTCCCTAGTTTCATTAAAAGTAGTGATCTTCCTTACTAAAGAATTCAGCTAGTGGGAAACAGGAAGATTTCCATTTTTTTTTCAGTGATCTCACGTTCTTTTTAAGCAGCCAATATTGTCTAAGCAGGACGTTGTCTTTATACTGTGTGAACTTTCTGATTTCTATGTGACAACGATCACTGCAAAAAGTGAGCTTTAATTAACTGGAAACATTTCTTTGTGTGGGAAAAAAATGTTTCCTCCTGAAAGTTTTTGCACAATAAAGGTGAAAAATGAACATACAATTGGCCCAGGGAGGCTTTATAAATCACTCCGTGAGATTTTATTATTTGTGTTGCTTCTAGTAAGCATACAACATGTCTCAGAAGATGCAAAAGAAAAAGAAAAAAGTTAAAACTAGTGGATCTCGGTTGTTTTACATTGCTGGAGTTTATGTATGCTTTTCAAGACAAAAGTTTTCCCCACTTAGAAAGTCTGTTTCAACTAACATAGCCCAGAAAGAATTTCCAAAAGATCTTATTCCCAAAATTTGTGTCTATCTCATAGACCCTATCAGTACTAATCCCAGAGTGGAAATGAGTGGGAGAGGAATTTTCCATTATCATTAGAAGTAAATTATCATTAATTATCATTAATTGGGGAGGAGGTGGGCAAGCTGGGAGCATCAGGAAGTCAGAGAAGTAGACCAACTGGTGGAATCATATTCTGCTGTCCCTGTGATAGATGAAGCTAGCCACATCAGCCAGCCACAACACAGGAAACGAAGGAGTCCCTGCCCTCTCAGGACCTGGCAGAAGGAGGGGATCAAAGAGTCCAGGGTGAATAGAAGCAGGTTTCTGCTCAGGGCAGAAGGCAAATCCCGTTCCTGCCCACTTCACCCTCCCAGGTGCCCTTACACAACAGCTACAAGGCTTCAGAACTTGATGGACAGGCACACAACAATGTGGATGAAGGTTCATCCATGGAGGGGCTGCCTAAGGCAATTAGCCTATCCCCTGTGGCATGGCCACATCCATCACAAAAAAAAAAAAAAAAAAAAAAAAAAAAAAAGGTGACTCCCTACTAGAAATGTCCAGTATGCCCTCTAATTACTGTCCATTATTGGTTTTTGATGTCAGCAGGAATGCAGTAGCCAAGAGAAGTCCAAAGGCAATCAAAAGAGACTTCAGAGTATTGGGGCAATTGGTTAAAGGATGAAGTGCACAGGTAGGGTTTTTCTCTATCCTTCCAGTAGCCGGAACAATATTGAGAGGAATAGGCAGGCCCAGCTGATCAATACATAGCTGTCACTGGCAGAATACCTTGCTGAGATATTTTAACCAATTAGAGGGCTGGGCAATCACCATCCACATGAAGAGCAAGTGCTGGATTCTGCACCTGGGATGGAACAACCCTGGCTATACATGCAGACTCGGGGACAAAAGGCTGGATAGCAGCCCTGCAGAAAGGGAACTGGGGATTTTGGTCAATAGCAAGTTGAATGAGAGCCATCAGTGTACCCTGGCAGCCAGGAGGGCCAACCACACCCTGGGGTGCATCAGGCCCAGCACTGCCATCTCTGAAAGGGAAAAGATTGTCCTGCTCTGGTCTGCACTGGTGTGGCCTCACCTGGAGCACTGTGCGCAGTTTGGGGCACAACAACATAAAAAGGACATAAAAAGATTAGAGTGTGTCCAAAGGACACACAAAGGGCTACAAAGATGGTGATGGGTCTAGAGGGCAAGACGTATGAGGAGCAGTTGAGGTTACTTGGTTTGTGCAGCCCAGAGAAGAGCAGGCTGAGGGGAGGCCTCATGGAGGCCTGCAGCTCCCTCACAAAGGGAGCAGAGGGGCAGCTGCTGAGCTCTGCTCTCTGGGGACAGCAACAGGATACAAAGGAACAACATGGAAGCATTCAAAAGACAGGTCTCCATCTCATTGCCATGATCCACTGCAAGGGGCAAAAGGAATCCTTCTCACTGCCCCTGCAATGCCATGCAGCTCCCCTGTTGTGTAATTACTCAAAATCCCCCATAAACCTTGTTATTCTCAACCCCCAACCACTAGGGGACCTTTCCAGCATTCCCTCCACTCAGCAGGATATTTGCAGTTGTTTCAAGATCCCAGTTTAGAGCAAAGATGTCCCAGGATAAGCTCCAGAAACACATCTAACACATTTCAACCACTAACAGGCATTCAGTCTAGACTACAGCTAGTCTGAGTATGGCTGACTTGAAATTTACAGAGAAGAGAGCATTCATATAGAATAAACTCCTGCGCTCATGCCTTATAACAGATTTTGGAAAGCCAAACAGAGCAGCAGTCTCCCTTTTATACAGGCACTTCTGATTTTCACATAGCTTATGATAAAGTTAAAATTATTTTCAACAGATAGTGCAGCAAACCATCAAGAAGTAAAAAAGGATTCTCAAGTCCCTCAGAAAATCCCCATTTAGTGCTTCAAAGCAGCCAGGTAACTTTGTTATGACTATGATGTAACTCTGCATAAAAAGATACCTTTTGATACAAGCCTATGGGCAGATTTTTATTTGTTTATTTATTTTAAAGTACTATCTATTCCAGCAGCACCAATTATTCTTGAATACTACTAAAATATGTTAATCCTGATTAGAAAAGTTTAAATTCTTTCAAAACAGCAATGCCAAAGTATGAGCTGAGCAGGGAGATCATATTTTTCAGAAACTAAGGACTAAAAAAAAATACGAAAAGAAAGATATGTTCAATATAGAAGACCTGAAAGCCAACTGAAAATACTCATTACGCCTGTAATAAGCCAAGAGTAAAATATTTATTTTCACAAACTTATACAGTCATGGTTTTGAGAAGAAGCTGTGAGGGTAAAACGCTCCTGTGGCAGTCTTACAGGAAGCGTGTTGTGCTCCTTCCCAAGTAACAAATTTTCATAGAACACTAGATTTTGTGTCTCAAACTCTGTATTTAAATATGCCTGCATTTTCCTAATATCATGGCATATTTCAACCAAAAGAGCATCACCAATATCTGTCCTTCTGCAGAAATAAGTCTGTGTGATGTAGGAGCCTCACAAACATGGAATACGTATTCCCAGGTCACTGAGCACAGGGCTGCCTAGCGCACAGATGAAAGGGGTAGAATTGGAAAGGGATACATGTTATCTCTGCTGAGCTGCTGCGCAGGGACATGGAACCGCACTGTCAAAGGCACTGAGTGCCCGCTGGATGCCGGTTATGCAGCATGTCATATCGCTTGTAAGAAGCAGGGATACACAAGGCCGTAGGTTCACACCATCTTTTTAAAAACACAAGATCAATGACTTCAGCTGAAAAACCGCAACTCAAAACATGTTGCGACCGACTGCATATGCCACTCTTGGTACTTCGGGGGGGACCTCTCCAATGACAGGTATCACGAAGCAAAAAAAGACAGATGTGTAACTACAAGTCCAGCCCTCACAAGGGGGTGAACTATGCACATCACCCTGCCATGTAATTCCCTTCGGATGCACCGCTACCCTTTTGTGTCACCTCTCATGTCACCTTAGCATCACGGTGAGCTTTCCGCAGAACTGCCCTCCCCTCTCCCTCTCGCTGCGGCTGCCCACGCAGACCCCCGCGCCCACCTCCCCTTCCCGCGGGGGTGGGCAACCACGCGTGGCGGCCGCTCAGGGACCCCCGCAGCGGGCATTCAGCCCCGCCGTGCCAGCGGCCCCCATGGCGGGCAGCGGGGCGGCGGGGGGCTCCGCGCATGCGTTGGGCCGGCGGGACTTGGTGCTCCGCTCCGCTCCAAGTTGCAGCCGGCGGCTCGGCCCCCGGCAAGGCGGCAGTGGCAGGGGAGCAGCCAGGGCCGGGATGAGGACGGCGAGGCGGGGCGGCCCGCGGGCCCTGCGGCTGCCGCTGGTGCTGGTGCTGGTGCTGGCCGTGGCGTGCGCGGCGCGCAGGTGAGCGGCGGAGGGGAGCGGGCGCGGGGGCCGCCGGCCGCCTCCCTTAACCCGGCTGTGCTCATTCCCGCAGCGCCGACGAGCCCAGCAACATGTCCTACGTGAAGGAGACGGTGGACGGGCTGCTGCACGGCTACGACATCCGCCTCAGGCCCGACTTCGGAGGTGAGCCGGCCGCGCATCCCGCGCCCCGGCCCAGCTAGCCGGGCTCCCCCCACCTAACCCCGGCTCCCGCATCCCCTTCCCTCCCTTCTCCCTTCCCCGCAGGGCCGCCCGTCGGTGTGGGCATGCGGATAGAGATCGCCAGCATCGACGTGGTGTCCGAAGTCAACATGGTGAGTGAGCCAAGGGCGACCACTCGCCCCCGGGTCGGCACCTGCCCACCCGAGGGAGAGCAAATCCTGCAAAGCAGCCGGGCACGTCGGGGTACAAGGAAAAGTTATCAGTGCTCTTGGCACAACGTTTGCCTGTAGCGCTCCAGAAGTGCTCGCTGCCTTGCTCAGCATGCCTGCTACAGGTTTGAGGTTCTGGGTTTTGCTTGTGCTGTTTTGCACTTTACAGTGTCAGCAGCTGTCATCGGTTTGCCTTAGCTGTAGCGGCACGTGACAGATTTGCTTGATTTTTTTTTTCTTAATGTGAAATGATTTAAAGTTAGACTCCTCGTATTGCAAGTTAATGGTATTGAATAAAAGTGTCAAAAAGTAAAGAATGTGCAGCTTCTACAAATCATGCACTCCTGTAGAAGAAAATAGCATTGTAGATTAAATACATGAGGTTGTTCCCCATCCAGCTATCAAAATTAGAAAAGTCCCATAGCTACAGGTGGGAAACGTATGGCATTTGATTTCAGTTCTGCCGCTGAAAGGAGCGCTGCTAGACATGCAGGCTTGAAGAACAAAAAATATGTCTGTACACTGCTTGCCTCGTTTGACAGTCTTTTCCCAGAAGAAACTGAAAAATCAGGTACAACTTTGAACATTTTACAGAATCATGCTGGATTAGCATGCACCCCAGGCATTTTGCTCTCCCTCTCTTTTCTTTTACTGGGTTTAATGAAACTCTAAGATGTGTTGTTTATGTAGGGGAATGCTTATTTGCCTAAAAGAAGCTTAAAACCTTGCATTTCCATACTGATCAGCATTTTATTTCACTAAAAAAAAAAAAAAAAAAAGATATTTGTCCATTCAAAGTAATTTGTTTGGTTTGTTTGTTTTTTTTTTTCATTTTATATTAGAGTTAATAGTTGCCACTCAAAACTGATGAAGAGAGTTTGTTTCCTTCTTCATATTTACTTTTTTCTGTTGTTTGCTGTACAAGCACAGTTCCTATTTGCATGTACCTGCTATATTTATTTGTTAAGATTGCACCTAGGAGAGTTGGGAGGAAAGGATATTTGTCACTTTGCATGTATGTAGCATACCAGTCTCAAGTTTCAGCTCCTGGGGTTCCTGTTGCTGCTTTGTACTTTCAGGGAGGACACAACAGGGACTGTGCAGATGAGGCAGAGAAAGCAGAACATAGAACTTCTCTATATCAAAATAGTCAAAGAATAAATAATCTCCAAACTGTTTCTACCACCCTGTAGCAGGATCACTGCTTCTGCAAAGCAGTGTGCCCTGGAAAAGCCAAATACCACAAACATCATCACCAAAATACCTTCTCTGAAAGGTCCAGAATATATCTCATGAAGTTTCAACACCTGAAATCCTGTTAATTCAAAGGGGAGTGGATGTGACAGTTTCCAGTGGAAATGCTAAGGGGTATTAATTGCATTGGATTGCATTGTGGTTTGCATTGCATTGCATTGGCTTGCAGCATTTCTGCCTAGCTCTGACAGATCCAACATGCAACTTCCTGCACCCTTCCAGTTCTTGCACAGCCCGTGGTAAAGTGTAATTTGAACCTTCTAGTTTCTAATCAAGTGAATGTGCATGCTAGATGGATTTGGCAACTCACCACGTGCTGGGAGGGCGGGCGGGCAGCTTGACTAAGACTGGTCAATAAAGTGACAAGATGTTTTAATTTCTTAAAAGGACACATCTTCACAGTGGAATGAAGCAACCATTCGCAGGTATAGCCAAAAACTGGTACATTAAGGCAAAATATGGAAAAAAACCAGTCCCCATTTGAAATCAGTCAGAAAGGGCTCACCCATATCACCTGTACTAGACCTACCGTGTCTACAGTGTTCTTTGTCACAAGGTCTTTATTGTCTTGTCAGAGACCATTGTATAGTCTTTTCTTTTTTGGACAATGATCAGTAACCTCATCCATCATTGCAGAAATTAGGGGATTGCTATGTCATCTTAAGAGAAACATTCCTGCCTAGTGACATAAGGAGTTGGACTTGATGATCCTTATGGGTCCCTCCCAACTTGGGATATTCTATGATTCTATGATTCTATAATGCCTTATTCTAGTTTTTTTGTTTGTTTGTTTGTTTGTTTTTTTATGGGGGGGTTGTTTGTTTGTTTCTGAGAAAAAAAGCTTTGAAGTGTTGCAGCAACCTGTGAATCTTTTAGCTTTTCATCTTTCCTTTTAAACTCGTGTCTTGTAGATTTTTTTTTCTCTCCTTAGTAAGATGAGTAAGAGGTGCCATTCTATTCAGTCAGTCTCACCTAGGAGGAGTGGAGGCAGTTCTCTCATCCCTTGGCTCTCCTCAGGATTGTGAAACCTTATTTCCAGAATGGCAGAGGCAGCTATTCCAAATCTTGGTACCCAATGGTGACGTTAAACTTTCTATTTCAGTTTCAGTGCTTAAATAAGAGTAAAGTTTTTGTTGTTGTTTTTTTGTTTGTTTATTTGTTTATATCTCTGTACTCTTTCAGTGTGGTAGATGAGAATTTGTCCTGGCTGTAGGCTTTCCACCAAGTTAACAGGCAGATTTGTATGTCTGAGTAAATCCAATCTTTAGGGAAAAAAAGTTGAAATATAAACAACAGAACAATCGTGAATTCTGTGAAAACCATCCGTAATAACTGTCTGCTCAAGCAGCTTGTTTAGTTGTAATGACTTCTTCAAATATGCTAAGTTATTATGAATATACTCAATTAATTACTAAAAACTCACAAAGCCTTGAAGTCAGCCATTCTTGCTATTTCCCCTAAGTACTCAGGCTTCATCTGTTCAGCTCTTTAAACTGCATTGTTTTATAACTGTTTGGTAGTTCAACAATACTGTACTGAGCTGCCATAGCAACTTTTACAGAAAGATTAATTGAAGCAGTCATTCTCATGACACCTGTGTTTGGCATCGGATACGTTGTCGTTTATTGATTTTTGCAGGTAATAAGCTGAAGAGCTTGTCATACTTTGAACAAGCAGAAGAAGTAGAATGTAAACGTTGTAATGACCGTTGCCCTGTTCTAATCATACCGTCTTCCTAATACACCATAAGTTTTAATCTGTTTCCATCAGATTTTCACATCCATGCTACAGTAATTGGAATTTACAAAGCATTCACTTCCAAAGGTACAAGGTGACTCTTCTGCTTTGTCTCAATTAATGACTGTTCAGCTAATTTTCATCCATGACAGAGTTCCTTTCAAAGTGTATTAGACATTTACATGAATATAAAGAGTTCATTAAGAACCATACTATGACTAAATCTATTAAGTTTTTGTGACGTGAATTGTCTGCTTTACAGTGATACCTTTACCTGATTAACAGAAGCTGCTGATTGTACATCAAGAATGAACATGGATAGTATGATTCATGGTGGTTACCTTCAAGCTTCAGGGCAAGCAGCATATGATATATTACTATATCTACAAGGAAACAGTTGAGAAGTAACTGGACTCTTAAAAAAAAAGTGCACATGCAATACATGACATTTTTCTCTCTAATATGTTTTTCCTACTGAGCAGGTAATCAAACCTTTATAATAGAGAAAAAGTAGCTGTTATGTGCTGTAAAGCTTTGAAAACCAATGCACACATTAAAGAACCTTTTATAGAGGAGTTGAGAGAGATAGAAAAAATAAGCCCATTGGTTCATTTGGGGGAACTCTGTCCCTGAAGTGCCATACTGATTTTACACTGATGATGCAGATTTCGTTTAAGTGATACCAGATTGCAGGGTTTATGTCCCCACAAGAAAAGAGGAAAAAAGTTTCATTGTTCTTTGACAGGAGAGGTAACTCTCTAGCTTCTCCACAACTAAAGTCTGTTTCACTGTTTTACTCCCAAACAAGTCACAAATCTTGCAGAGAAGTAGGATCTCATCTTTGCTCACTGTTCAGAAATCACTACCTTCTTCCCAGGGTTTATTCTTAAGACGTCTACCTCTTCTGCTGTCAACATCCCATTTTGTTGGAAAACATATTCTCGGCCCAGAAGGAATATAGTTTATCTTAAACCACTCATTTTTGCACCCTTTGGGAAACTGATAATTAAATAAGCCAACTATGTAGATTTTTTTAAAATCCATTTCATGCTCTACCTCCCTTTTGTATTCTGTCTCTTCATCTTTTCTGTCTTTATGATTATATATAAAAAAACTAGACCTAGAAATAGACGTTATCTTCTGGTGCATATTTGACACCTTGGCTTATGTTCAATAATAAAATTATGGCACAGAGTAGACCCCTATGTAGTGTATGATCCCTCACATTGTCATGACTGCATGACTTCTGGTGGGTTTGGAAGATGAAGCGTTTCACACAGTATTGATGCTCTACAGCCCATTTAATCAGACATTTTCTACCACACTTACTTCACTTTTCCTCTAAGCAATGTAGTGCTTCTCTTTTTACTTGCAGCTTTTAGGGCTGCTCCCAGGCCTACTGCTGAAACACTAGCTTACATTAGAAATAAAATCCAAGAGAAAGTCGCCCTCCAACATACCAGGAGGTTATAGATACACTACCTTGCAGGCTTATAAGCAGTTCACTGTCTGAAGGAGTTTTTTCATAGTCCTTTTGCATCACACATTGCCACCATAGCAGCAAATGCATTATGACACATTTACAACAAAATGCACAACAGCTCCCAGAAAGATATTCATTAATGTCCAGCACAACCATTTATACAGTGGCCAATTTGCAAGGGAATTTCATCTTTTCATTTTTCACTGTATTATTTCAGACACAATTATGTATATCACCATGTTACCATATTGTAATAATTCCTCGGTGTTATTTTGTTGATGATAAATTCAAGTTTTGTATTAGTAAAGAGAGAAATCAAGGCATTCTGTGAAACACACAGTAGCTCTGTGCCAACAAAGCAGGACTCAATTTCTCCCAGGGCTGTTGGTCCCAGGCAGTGCTGGGGTTTAAAGCCTCAAGCTGGGTAAGGTTTAGAACCACTGTAAGTTTACCCATTACTCCTGGCTGACCAACACTCATGCAACATACCCCAGCTTTAGGAACAGTAGAGAGACTTAGGTGCACGCTGTCTTAAGGCACTTTTTGCAGGTTAAGCTATGCTTACAGACCTTGCCAGAGTTTCACACATCATCTTGTCCATCGGTTGACTGGCTGGGTTAAGAGTCTGAAAAAGCTGTGTGTTGGCTGTTGTGAATGTCAGTATAGGAAATCAGCTCTCTTGTGGAGAGTTAAGGACCCAAATTATCATAATGAACCTCATTTCCAGAGCTCTTTGCATCACAGCAGCCAAGTCTCCTTTATTTGCCTTAAGTCTGGTACCTGGAGAACTAGAAAGTCAAATTCCTTCAGTTCAGCCTGTAAGGCAACAGAAGTGATCAGGGTAGCTGCAATGACAATAAATACAGTTCCTCAGTTTAAATACGTTTGCCTGAAGATCCTTATAGAGATTAAACTGATTTTGAAAAATGGCATAAAACTCAACAATTCTTAATGAAAATTAGCCTAGCTGTAGTGCAGAAGAAGAAGAAGGGAGAAGTACTTTTCTGTTATATAGCAACTCTCTTGAAAAGCATGAAGGACATGCAGAGGACTTGAAATGAATATTAATAGAAACATTCACCAACTGATTTTATTTTTTTCCAGCAAATAAAGAAAAACTAATCAAATAATAATACATAAAGGTCAGATCATTTCATCACTGTCTGTTCCAAGCAGGAATAATTACATTAACAGTGAAA
Source organism: Heteronetta atricapilla (assembly GCA_011075105.1). NCBI lineage: Eukaryota > Metazoa > Chordata > Aves > Anseriformes > Anatidae > Heteronetta > Heteronetta atricapilla. Next base: position 69,738,051 of record CM021734.1, on the reverse strand, counting down.
CATGGAATGAATGTAGAAATAGGCAGCTTGAGGTTAAGTAGCTGGGTCATGTTATTGGATGTTTTGCTGGGTTATTTTTCATTTGAATACAGGAATAAGTGGTCCTTCAACAAAATTAACAAGTAGACAGAACTGATTAAGTGATAACTTAAATGTCGTTTCATGTGACCCAGAAAGAAGATAAATCTTTTTTTATTTTTTATTTTTTTAAAAAAATCAAGCTTAACTGAGACCAGCTTCAAACAAGTATTTCAAGTTCTCTTTTTAGCCTGACAGGCATAATACTTCACAAGTTCCCTTATTTCAAGGTTTAAACAAACTAGCTATTAATGCCCTTCATAGAAAAGAAGTGATTCTTTTATTATTAGATGGGCAACTATTCCATCTCCCTCAATTGTTTCTCTCTCTGGCCACTGTAGGTGGTTTACACGTACTTCCAGCATTTCTCAAGGGCTGATAAACTCAGTTCTGACCCATGTACATCATCTTTTAGCCCTGATTATACACTTGATGCCACAGGGCATCCTGACACATCCAGCCAGATGACATAACTCATGTGGAGCCTGAAATTGTGAAGACAAAAGATAAGATGGTCACTTCCCACTTGTTCAAAACATATTTCAGGAATACAGCCATACAACACAAATTTTTAACATTTTTGGTAAGCGGCTCTTTCCTTCTTGTTTCTCCCGAGCCTGGAGTAAAAAATAAAATAAAATAAAAAATAGCACTGAAATACAGTGTTATTACTGTGATGAACTGTCAAAAATACCTGGAGAGGAAAGGACCACATGATTTCTTAATCATTCCCCCAAACACTTCTCCTGCCAGGTTTGTTTCCTGAAATCTACAGTTAATCCTATCGCAATGGGACCTGCAATGAGATGTGACTTCCAGTTATGTGGATGAAAAAATCCAGGGTTTTGCTGAGCATGCCCTGTTTTGTGCATCTGCATCAAACAATGTGCCTGTGCTGTGACTACTGAAAACTTCCAGACTAGGGGTCTGTTAGCCTGTACAAACCCCACAGTTCGGTAGCACAAACATTTTGAGAACATTCAGGGTCCCAAATTATTCTTTATTAACAGAATGGTCAACAATTCACACAAAGGACCCATTCCCCCAAATTATCCTTTTCCCAAAAAGAGAAAAATACCTCCATAAAATTCAGCGTTTTTCCAGGAACCTGAAAAATGTTTCTTTTCGTGTGGGTGGGTGTGGTTGTGTAGACAGGTAGGTAGGTCAGGGCAGGGGGTTTAATTGAAAGTTTGAATTTTTATTTTCCCAATTTTCATTGCCTTTTTATTTCTGAATCTGGAAAGGTGAGAATATCAGAAACTCCCACAGTGAACATTTGTCTTCATAAAGTGATTTAAGGGACACTTTTCAAATGGCTGAAAAGCTTAGTGATTTTTTTTTTTTATCAACTTTACTTCGTACTTTATGCCTGAAGAGATTTTTTTGTAATTCTTCTAGGCTGTTTTCTTAAATTCTCTTCCAACTGCAGTTCAGAAAAGACCTGGACCTGAAGCTGTGCACCCAGAAGAAGGAACAATCACACCACCAGTTCTCTCTGAGGTGTGAAAAGATCCTCACCCTCACGTTGCACCAAAAAGACTTATTCTTTTTCTCAGGATGCCAAGTAGTCTGAGACAACAGCTGAAACTGTTAAATCAAACCCAGGGATTTCCATCATTCATCAGCATCCCCAGCTGCTGTGTTTTGCGGGGTGCTGTATTCCTAACAGCAGCTGCTGAGAGGAGTTCTCTGTGATGTCTTATTCCCCATATCTACATAACCTGTATTTTAAAACATCAGTGAAGCCTGAGAAACTAACTATAAGAGCTTCTCTCAGTTGGTGAAAGAGTCCAAGATGATTTCCAGAAAGATTTTATACTTTAATGCTCTTTAAGACTCCTTTTTTTTCTTCAAGAAAAAGAATTCTAAATCTACAGGCATGCACCTTTGTGCTTGTAGAATTCCTCTTCCCTCACATGAAATACTGCCTGTAACGCTGGCAGCGCTCCAGAAAGTGTATTAAAATTGAATTACTTCTACCCAAAGGCAAGACTGCTGCAAATATGTTCACAAGGAAATCTGCAGTAGTAGTCTGAATAATCTAGTGGAATAACACCAGATAATGCAGTTTGTTTCAACCTTTATTTAAGCACTAGCTATATATTAAGATTCACATGGGCTGGAGAAGGTAGATCTGATTTTTCTGTATATCAATCTTGACAATGTCCTTTCAAGAGTAAAAGGCAGGGTTTGGCCAAAGCAGTGTTACACTGATTTGCTCCATCCTCTGCTGGGGCAAATCCTTGATTGCTTGTGTTATATCATGAGCAGGTAAAAGGTAGTCTAAAAGACACAAAGGCAGCTTCTAGAAGTTGTATTGTCACACAGACATGCACCTCATAACAAGAGTGAGTTCTAAGGTTTTAAATACCATAGTTTGCATAGTTTCAAAGTGAAGATTAATGGTTTCAGACTGCCAAACTTAATTAAAGGTTGGAATAAATGTTCTCCATTAAGATTCATCAATCCATTTGGCTGAGATTGAAGAATTTCATTCATGTCTTTTTAAATTGTCTATAGAAAAAACTGAAGAGATAGCAAAGTTAAAACTGCTGAAACAGATACATGGTGTCTAAATATTGTTCAGGATCTTAATCATATTAAAAGAGGAGTACAGTTAATTCCCCATCATAATTTTATGCTGAAGAACCTCTTAATTGCAGCTGAAATAAAATGAGTACCAATCAGCTGCAGGTAGATGCATTCATGCTTGTGTGTCTCAGGAGCTTTTGGGCAGCACCAGTCCCCACAAGCACTGAGGACTCTGGTCCCTATGATGGCCTCACTGGTTTTAAGGAGTATGCTCATGGATAAGTGTCTCACACCAGTAAAATTAAGTGCATGTTAGTTTTACGAGTTCAACAGTTTGTTCAGCAGTTTGTAGGAGCAATCCAGCTCTCCAGTTTACAGCATTTTTAAACCTTTGTTTCACTGCAATTTTCTGTGTAATTACTCTTCAGCATGAGCAAATAACCAGGCCTGGAATGATACCTCTTCCCCTGTGTTCTTCCATGCTGATTTATCCTTTCTTTGACCATTTTTTTTTTTTTGTAAAATATTCACTCTGAATACTAGTACACTGGTCAAGGAGGGGACATAGGTGAGCTTCAAAGACTTCATAAATGTATTGCACTTCACAGGCAGTGTGCAGCTTTGTCACTGGCTTCCTATGAAGGCAACAAAACATGGGATTAGCAGCCACCTGTAAATTACGGATTTATTTTATCCACTGTGCCAGGTCTGACTAGAAAAAAAATGAGTAAGCTGCAAACATCAATAACATGCTGGGAATCAAAACTGCAATGACAGTCTTCGCAGCTTGTTAAACGCTGTGTGGATTCCTGCACTAATAGGAAACAAATACAGTGTCATTGTGGTATCAATTGAAAATGAATCCTGCGTAGAAACCTTTTCAGTTCTCACTGTCAAGACAATGGCTTTGTTTTCCAGAAGCTCATGAGTAGCATGTATTACTGAGATCTCAAGGAATAACACATTCTTTCCTTTTAGCTACTCCTCACAGAAATTCAGAGTAAGCACAAAGCAGATGATTACAATGACCAGCATAATTCAGAAAATACAATGTAAATGCAAACAGCAAAATGGGAACAATTTCACTCAAAGCAATTGTCCCAGCTCTTCTCACCAATACAACATGGTCTGTCACAGAGAGAGTTGCTCACAGAGGAAATTTTTGCACTGGATCAAATTATCAGTGCTTTGAGCCAATATCAAATGTGAAACTAAAAATTTTGCTTCATGCTGGAGTGTATCATTCTGATGGGCAAAATGGTCTGTATATTTTATCATGGCAATTCTGAAACCGTATCATAACACAAATCTTACACTGTTCCCCTCCCAGAACTCAATAATCCTCATAAAAATAATAAATTTTACACTGTTCTACCTTTTAGATATCACCAGGGAAATACCACTGCCAGAGACATAATAGGATAATGTGGTCCATGCCCAACTGCTGCCCTTCTGTTCTGTGGGTTTGATCTATCATATAATCATAGATTCATTAAGGTTGGAAAAGACCTCCAAGATCATCTAGTCCAACCATCCCCCTAACTTCTTAGTCTCTTGCTGGAACAGGGATGCTTTGTAAGCGATGCTGCTGTAGCTCCTAGGAGAGGAACTGCTAGGAGGCGACAGCAGTTCTGGGATGCACTACATGAGTCAAGACTGTTCTCAAGAATAACATGGTCCTGCACCATCATGGGCAGTGTTTGTCTCTGTACATTTTGCAGTGTGACATGGGTACAGGATTGTTATACTTCCCACTATGAAACACTGCTTATGTTTTTGGGGGGGGTGTTTTTTGTTGTTGTTTTGTGCCTTCACGGTTACAGTAAGCATTCAAGGTCATCCAAGAATATATGTTAAATAGGTTGTAAATTACTTGTAAAGTGTATTAATATTAATTCTTCTACTCATGAGCTACCCGAGAGTGGTAACAGTAAGTCCAGTGCTGGCAAAGAGCAGCCATCAGTGTCCTTGGTGTTAGGTGCCCATTTTTCACATCTGCAGAAACCAAGAAGCCATAAGCAATTAAATGACAGGACAGCTCCAGAACTACTTCCTCTCAGAAGGTAACATGGGACAAGGAACCACTTAGGATTGCTTCTTTTTCTTTTTTTTCCTCAAAACAATGAGAAAAGGAAAGTGAAAATAGATACATTTTTTTTAATCTGTTCACAAGTCACTTTTTAGATAATCCACTTGCTTATAACTATGCTCCTGCCACAGCAGGATAGCTATCAAGCTACTATCTTATTGGAAACAAATACATTTTTGAAGATTAGATATTAATCTGAAGGTGATTCAGACATGTATTGTTCAGGCAAGCTTATTACATGTGCTTAGTACGGGATCTGGTGGCTTCAATGCTTTTTTGCACAGCTTGTGCTCTGAAATCCAGGCAACCCTGGGACTCCAGATCACAGAGAACCATTGCAAGGTTTGTTGCTGGTAACCTGTTGGTCCAGGAAACAACGTCAGCACCTGACCTGCAGGGATGACTGCTGGCTCAGCAGGGACCCCGCTGATCTCACGGCAGCTCAGCTGTCATGACAGATGGACAGTTCTTTTCACCATTATTTAAAACAGGAATAGCATGGTTTATGTTAGTTTGTATAGGACTATATAGAGCCTCTTTCCTAAAAGAATACAATGCACTCAGACGTTTTATATAAATTTGTGGATTGCTGTGTTTCCAAGGATGTTTGTGGGACTAAAAGGGAGGTTGGACTAAAGCAGGCAGCTCTACTTTCCTCAGTTGTTGCTTGGCTGTTATGTTTTTGTTTTTGTATTTTGTTTTTTTTTCTCATCCAAATGATTACAGTTCATCACAATATTATGGATAAGGATTAAAAAAATACAGAGTTATGTACATAACTGAAAGCATTATGAATCCACAAAACTTAGAAGGATGCACAATTTTGCTCTTCTTATGTCCAAGCAAATAGCAAGTCAGTATTTCATATGCATTCCAGTTACAGAAGCAATCTTCATGACACTTCGCAACATTCAAGAATTCTGAAAAAGAACAAACCAAACTTTTGGCAATAGCAAATCAATGTCAATTTGGAGATTGAAATATTTTAATTCTATTATTTAGCTATATCTGTGTGCTCTTGGGTAATCTTTTATAGACAGTCCATAGAAGAAAAAATGATGTATTTGAAACCTCTGTAGGGAAAAAGGGATTCTCATTTATTAGCTGTTCTTCCACTGAATATCAATTCCAATGGACTCTTCTGGGGTACATAGATTATAAAAGTACCCAGGCTACGTGGTCCTTAGGTTAGTTTTCATTGAAATCCATGAGGATACATCAGTGATCAATCAAACCAATCTTAGGCTGATCATACGTTCCTGCAGTAATTGCATTCTCTTGCAAAACACTTAACATTCATAAACTCAGAACAAACTGAACTGCCCTGAACATACATAGGCATCAAGGAAAAAATTTCAAAATGCTGAATTTCTATGCTAAGGCTGCTAAGATCAAAATAGCAAAATGCAAACAAAGATGAGGAAGTGAGAAAAAGCAAGAACCCTTTATCATTCTAGGAATATATTCTCTGTCATATCAGAGTCTTGGCTTGCAGACAGCTTGGTTCTCCATGAAGCTTTTTTACAATGTCCCTGCTGCTACATCCATCCATCCATCCATCCTAACCTAACATTTAAATGTTGGTATAAGAAGCTATTCTGACAGTAATCTGAGATCGTAGCTTCCCTAGTCTACACTGAGCCAGCTCCAGTGGAAATAAAATGAATGTGAACAACTCGCTATGCATCTTGGACCTTGTTGGAGCAAGTCCAGCAAGGGCCATTACAATGATCAGAGGGCTAGAACACCTCTTCTGTGACAAGGGGCTGAAAGAGCTGGGGTTGTTCAGCCTAGAGAAGAGAAGGCTCCAGGGAGACCTTATAATGGCCTTCCAGTGCCTAAAGGGGCCTACAGGAAAGCTGGGGAGGGGCTCTTTGTCAGGAGTGTAGTGATAGGACAAGAGGGGGTGATTTTAAACTAAAAGAGGACAGATTTAGATTATATATAAGGAAGAAATTCTTTACTCAGAGGACAGTGAGGCAGTGGAACAGGTTGCCCAGAGAAGCTGTGGATGCTCCATCCCTGGCAGTGCTCTAGGCCAGGTTGGATGGGGTTTTGGGCAACCTGATCATGATTTGCAAGGGGGGTTGGAACTAGATGATCTTTAAGGCCCCTTCCAGCATAAACCATTCTATGATTCTATGATTCTCTTATTATTCACACCCACAACTACATTATCAGCATGATGTAAGCTTTAAAAGTCACAAGTGAGAATTTCTTCCATTCTCTGTATAGATGTGTGATTTTTTATTTTATTTGCATATTTGTCTTTAAATAAATAAATTAGAGTAGGTCTACCATTTGGGGAATTATGTGGATGTTAATTCTGTGTCCCAGCAATTGTGACTGTCATTGTAACAGCGGAGCAAAGCTGTCAGGGGAGGTCATGGTTCCAGAAGAAAAGGCAGTCAGTAATTCAGCTAGCTTGGGACAGACACGGAGAGCATTTTGGATGGCAGTGCAGAAACCTTACATTTTGGTCTGTGTTCAGCAGGAGACCTTGCCTACAGTGGTCAAATCTTGCATTATAGAAAAAAAAGACAACCAGTTCAGGGGTGAGATCCATGGTGGAACCATAGGGTCAAATATCTGTTCCTTACACAGATTTCAAACTGTAGACACAGCAATTCCTCTGGCCATCAGTCCCTCCTCTGTTGTCATTCCTGCCTCACAGGGATATTATGAGAATTAATCCCATTGTATGAGCATTTATTTGGACAGTGGGCAAGCTTCTGCATACTCCAATGAAAAGAAAAGGCATACAGCCTGTAGCTAAAAAAGAACATATCCCCTGTGACCAGTGATTTCAACAGAGCATCATGGCTTATGACCCAGCTGGTCTGTTCCTACATCTCTAAAACAGTATTCTTGCAGTACTGACAGGAATTTATTTCTTACTTACCTAGTGAGAAATCCCAAGACAGCACAAGATGTTGCATGGTAATTACATTTTCCTCAGTGGGATTACTGAATGACATATTGTGATATATCAAGAGGCAACTGTGAATTTAACTTGAGTCAGCACAGTAGACTTTACCCGGTACAGTATGTTTCCAGATTAACATAGTGTGAGTGCAAGAATAAAGGGAAGTTACTGAATACCTCACAGCATCGTGCATCCTCTGTCAGCATTAGCTTTCAAAACACGCCTGCGTCTGGGCTGCCTTGGGAACGCTTTGTGCATTCATTATTTGTTTAGCTTATATATTCACTTTAAGAACATATTGTTTACAGAATGGATTCACAGGAGAAGGTAATAACAATACTCATTTGCAAGAAGAATCAGGCATGTCAAAACACAAAACTTAGTGCTTCTTTCTATTTACTCTTTGATGCCACTAACTGCTTGTTTCTTAAGTAAGCAACAGGCATGGCTATTCTGTAAATAGGCTATTTAATTTCATTAAATTTCAGGTTTGCCCAGTTTTTGGGTTGTGACAACAATATGTAACAGCAGAGAATATGTAACAGCAGAGGGCTCTGCTGATCATTAAAGAGGCTGGCAAATTTTCATCCTTGAAGGTCTTAATGCCTTTTGCAAGAAATTGCAAGGGTGGTATTTGGGGATGAAGATGCAATAGTACAAAAAGGTGGATATTGAGCTTTAGCTCCTGGATAGATAAGCAGTTCACATACTTTGGACCCAAAATTTTGCAACTGATATGCTATAATGAGATCTGAGCATGACAGTGCTGAATACCTTCAGTTGGTATCAGTCTGCTTACCAGGGAGGTAATGCAGGTTGCTTAAAGTGCCAAGGAGGAAAGTTTCCCTCCCTCCTCCTCTAAATAACTTGGTTGACAGATCCTCTGTCTCTCCATTAATGCTATAATACAGAGATACTTCCCCTAACTCAGGAAGATAAGGTTAGTTTAAAAACCTAGAGAAAGGCCTTCTTTTTCCTTGCTTTATAATCTGCTACTTCTTTAATTCAAAAGAAGGAGCACTTTTCCCCCCAACAGTCCTTAGCCTCATGATTCAAGCATTACCAGACCAGTTGCACAAAGTGATTTAGAGTCCCCTGAAAGCTGTATGGGTTCTAGATGTGGTTTGGTAGTAAAAGAGCTCCTCTAACTCATTCTCTTGACCATATCTACTATACAGAGCAGTCAAAGGCAAGAGAAGGGAATATGGCTGTTGATACGACTGGTGTGTGCCAACTGAAAATTTTCAGGTACTTGGCAAGATATCTAAGAAACTGAGTAAACTGGCATTATAGCTGCATAAATATAGTGAATGAGTAACAAGACCTAAGTAAGGACAATGTGCTCAGATCCATGACAAAAACTGCTACATTTGTTAAGAGGAAAAGGTAGAATTCATAGTAAAATAAAAACATTTTCTTATCTAGTCCATCCACTGTGTGAGTATGATACTGCCCTACACTGGGTATTTTCTGTGCTTATGTAGTGTGAAAGACTCCAGGAAGTAAAATTGGATCATTGCTGTGCAGTCCTTCCATATCTCGGTCAGGGGATTCCTCATGTCTCTGGGACATTGTTTCTCCTAAATTCACTTCATGGCTTTGTATCACATTTCCCAGTACCTGCTCCTTTCAGATAAGGGTAAGTCATTTTGTGTCCTTTGTTTTGCATCCTGTAATTCTTCTAAAATAAGTCCCTTCTCACATTTTTTTCCCATATGTGATATGCTTGAGCTCAGAAGCCATTTTAGTTATTTTAAAGTTAATGAAACAGCTTGTCACATCATGTACACAGCCTGTGTAAGGATATGCGGTGTGCATACTGGAAGTGCATGGTTGGCTTTTTTGCTGCTCCCTAGGTTTATTTTCACACAGGTCACAGAGAAGTGTTAACAACTTGTGAGTAATGTCATTCTTTATGTGAGTAGTCCAATTTGGAGTCATAGTTTTCACGATGCAATGATGTTGGATCAGAAGCCCTTCTCACCAACACCGGTATAAACCCTGCTTGTTTGTAATACCATGAATTATATTTTATTAATTCTGTTGTCTTGCCTATTTTTTTAAGTCTAAGCAATCTTACCTAAATATACCAGCATCCTTAGCTACAATGTCTAGTTTAATACGTGACATCCTGCATTCACTCAGCATTTGGTTGTGCCTTCCCAGTTTGGTCCATGTAAAGTTAGCTTTTTCATAGAGGTCATTTGCAGAAATACTGGTACATCCCATCCATCCCAGGGATTCACAGCACCTTGGAAAGCTGTGTCACGAATAGCAGTTGAACAACACTGAGCTAAGTGATTTACACTAAAATCTTCTGTGCAAAGAGCTAAGAACAGGGTCAAGATGCTTTATCACACAAGATGTTTCCCTGGCATAAATTACTTATGTTTCCAGGTACTGTAGCTGAGGTGAGATTTGAAACAATGTCTATGAGATAAGGCTGGAGATAAAATGCTTTGACCACTCAGTCTGGGTTTTATTACAGATATGAATCAAATGAATTCATGGAGAGGCAGTTTATTTTCCATAGCATAGCTGGTAGTAGATAGGCAACTTCTGTATTGCTTTCCACATCAGTGCCACAAATGAATTTGTATGCAAGCCTGAGTGAAAATATGTTACAAGAAGATAAGTAAACACACATTTTCTAATGTCAGCAATTCAGTTCATTTTCTCAGGGTTGGGTTTTCCGTTGAGTAGGCAGCAGTAGGCAGCCACAAAGTGATATATGTATTTTTGATAGTCAATATCTATTGTTCTGATACATGAGGTATGCAGGCTGAGGGCTCACCAGATGTCCAATTCATTTGCATGGAGGTAAGCAAACTGAACACCTGCATGGTAGATGAGAAGGGGGACTTCTGGCAGAGAGCAGGAAGATATCCAGCTGGATTTTAGTTATGGGCTTGCTAAAATTGGCCTGTGCTTTGAGAGACACTTTGGATGAAATTTGATAGTTTTTATCTAGTTCCAGGGAGAAAATTATGACATTTTGAAATGGCACTGAAAGCAGAGAAAGCAAATGGTGAATGAATCTTCAGCCCAGACAGCAAGGCATAGCATAGACACAGATTGACAACAGTGCTTTAAAAAGAAAAAAAAAAAAGAAAAGAAAGGAAAAAAAAAGAAAAAAAAAAGAAAAAAAGCGATCTCTCCAGAATGTCTGGATTTTGTGAGGGTTGAAGGTATGGTTTTCCAAAGCGCATTATAAGCATCAAGCAAGAGTATTTTTCTTACTTTAACATGGGATGATGTGATACCTTGACAGCAGATATGGGCAATTTCTCAGTTTCTTTGTAGTCTTGATATACCCAGACAGTCTTATTGACAATTGTATTCAGAGTCAACAATAAAAAAGAAACACGATCAATGAAATATACTTCAGAAATTATCTACAGAAAATATATGTAGATTATATGCTAGTACGTAGTTAGAGCTTTCCAGAGTTGAAGGCAAATACCAGACAGAATATTGTATACAGTCTATCATGGTACAATCGAATTTTAAAAACTGAACTACATTTTTCATTAAAGTGAAAGATGGTTTCTGAGAAAATAAATCTCTCAGAAGATGTAACATTAAAAACTAAAATAAAATAAAAAATCTTTTTCATCAATTTCTGCTAGAAGAAGAAATCTCTACTATTTCCACATCTGTAAGCACAGTACAATCAAAACAGGAATACAAAATCACAGAGTCAAGGAATCATTAATGTTGGAAAAGATCTCCAAGATCATTTGGTCCAACCATTCTCCTACCACCAATATCACCCACTAGACCATGTCCCGAAGCACCAGGTCAAACCTTTCCTTAAAGACACCCAGGGACGATGACTCCACCACCTCTCTGGATAACCTGTCCCAATGCATGACTGCTCTTTCTGAGAAGAAATGTCTCCTAATTTAGAACCTGAACCTCCCCTGGCACAACTTGAGGCCATTCCCTCTAGTCCTATCACTAGTTACCTGTGAGAAGAGGCTGACTCCCAGCTCCCAAAACCTTCCTTTCAGTCAGTTGTAGAGAGAAATGAAGTCTCCTCTGGGCCACCTCTCCTCCAGACTAAACAACCACAGTTCCTTCAGCCGCTCCTCACAGAACTTGTGTTCCAGGCCCTTCACCAGCTTCATAGCCCTTCTCTGGACACGCTCCAGGGCCTTTATGTCCTTCTTGTAGTGAGGGGACCAAAATTGAACACAGTACTTGAGGTGCGGCCTTACCAGAGTAGAGTACAGGGGGACAATCACCTCTCTCATCCTGCTGACTACAAATAGAGGATCAACTTCTCTTAAGTTAGTTTCCTTTCACCAATTCAAGTTGTTTTTACTTTATGAAAAGCTTTACTGTCTTACGTTTAACTAAACGGAAAAGGACTGCTAAGGAAATTTTCCTTCAAAATAGAACTCTCCCCACTCTGCTGTCCCATGGCTCCCATATCTTACCCCCATCCCTTGCTGCATCAGCAAATCACACACACACACACACAAAAAAAAAAAAAAAAAAAAAAAGGTGTTTCAAAGTGCTGAAGTTCAGCTCAAGAACTGCATAAGTAGGAGTTTGAGAAGGAGGATTTTGACAGAGTTATGATGGAGAAAACACTACCTTGAAAAATGCTTCATAAATTGCTTAATTTGTTTAGTGATCAGCATTAACCTTAACATAAAGGCCAGCAAAATGCTTAGGGACTTGTTGTCATTGGAGAATGGAATGGAATAAACTAAAGCATGACTTTACGCAACAGGTTTGAGGCCCTGGAGATTGAGAGACCGGTGGGTGAGGAAGAGGTAGCAAGTGTACCCAGGAGGATGCCTAGGGCGAGGAGGTCGACTCCACACCTCAGGACTGCCTCCACCAAGAAAGACAGAAGGGTGATTGTTGTGGGAGACTCTCTCCTCAGGGGAACAGAGGGCCCTATTTGTCGGCCTGATCCTACCCATAGGGAAGTCTGCTGCCTCCCTGGGGCCAGGGTCAGGGACATTGCCAGGAAGCTTCCCAACCTGGTTCGCCCCTCTGACTATTATCTTCTTTTGATAGTCCAGGCAGGTAGTGATGACATTGAAGAGAGAAGCCTGAGGGCTATTAAACGAGACTTTAGGGGACTGGGACGGTTAGTGGATGGAGCGGGAGTGCAGGTGGTGTTTACGTCCATCCCTACGGTGACAGGGAGGGGTACAGAGAGGACACAAAAAGCCCACCTGTTAAACACGTGGTTCAGGGCCTGGTGCCAACACAGAAATCTTGGGTTTTTCAACCATGGGGCACTTTACTCGACACCCGGACTGATGGCCGCAGACGGGTGCCTATCTTTTAGGGGAAAACAGATCCTGGGCCAGGAGCTGGCAGGGCTCATTGAGAGGGCTTTAAACTAGGTAAGAAGGGGGATGGGGCTGAAGCAAGGATTGTTGGAGCTGTGCCAGGGGGAACAATAGCAAGGCCGGGGGATAAGGCAATGATCCAGCTGAAGTGCATCTACACCAATGCACGCAGCATGGGTAACAAACAGGAGGAGCTGGAAGCCATTGTGCAGCAGGCAGGCTACAACTTGGTTGCCATCACGGAGACGTGGTGGGACCACTCTCATGACTGCAGTGCTGCAATGACTGGCTATAAACTCTTCAGAAGGGACAGGCAGCACAGAAGGGGTGGTGGAGTGGCTCTCTATATTAGAGAGTCTTTCGATGTTGTGGAACTCGAGGCTGGGAATGACAAGGTCAAGTCCCTTTGGGTTAGGATCGGCGGGGCCAACAAGGCTAGCGTCCTGGTCGAGGTCTGTTACAGACCGCCGAACCAGGACGAGGAGACGGATGAGGAGTTCTACAGGCAGCTGACAGAAGCTGCGAAATCGTCAGCGCTGGTTCTCGTGGGGGACTTCAACTTCCCTGACATATCCTGGAAGCACAACACAGCCCAGAGAAAGCAGTCTAGGAGGTTTCTGGAGAGCATGGAAGATAGCTTCCTGACACAGCTGGTTAGTGAGCCTACCGGGGAGGTGCCCCGCTAGACCTTGTCTTCACAAACAGAGAAGGACTGGTGGAGGATGTGAGTGTCAGGAGCTGTCTTGGGCAGAGTGACCACGAAATGGTAGAGTTCTCTATTCTTGGCAAGGCCAGGAAGGGGACCAGTAAAACCACTGTATTGGACTTCCAGAGGGCTGACTTTGTGCTGGTGAGGACACTGGTTGGTAGAGTCCCTTGGGAGGCGGTTCTGAAGGGCAGAGGAGTCCAGGAAGACTGGGCGCTCTTCAAGAGGGAAATCTTAATGGCGCGGGAACGGTCTGTCCCCACGTGCCCAAAGACGAGCTGGCAGGGAAGAAGACCAGCCTGGCTGAACAGAAAATTGTGGCTTGAGCTTAGGAGAAAAAAGAGGGTTTATAATCTTTGGAAAAGTGGGCAGGCCACTAGGGAGGACTATAAGGATATCGCGAGGCTGTTCAGGGACAAAATTAGAAAAGCCAAAGCTCATCTGGAGCTCAATCTGGCTACTGCCATAAAGGTAACAAAAAATGTTTTTATAAATGCATCAACACAAAAAGGAGGATTAAGGAGAATCTCCATCCTTTACTGGATGCGGGGGGAAACTTAGTTACAAGAGATGAGGAAAAGGTGGAGGTGCTTAATGCCTTCTTCGCCTCAGTCTTTAGCGGCAATACCGGTTGTTCTCTGGATATCCAGTACCCTGAACTGGTGGAAGGGGATGGGGAGAGAGATGTGGTCCTCACTATCCACGAAGAAATGGTTGGTGACCTGGTATGACACTTGGATGTGCACAAGTCGATGGGGCCGGATGGGATCCACCCAAGGGTACTGAGAGAACTGGCAGAGGTGCTGGCCAAGCCCCTATCCATCATTTATCAACAGTCCTGGCTATCGGGGGAGGTCCCAGTTGACTGGCGGCTAGCAAATGTGAAGCCCATCTACAAGAAGGGCCGGAGGACTGACCTGGGAAACTACAGGCCTGTCAGTTTGACCTCAGTGCCAGGGAAGCTCATGGAGCAGATTATCTTGAGAGTCATCACGCAGCACTTGCAGGGCAAGCAGGCGATCAGGCCCAGTCAGCATGGGTTTATGAAGGGCAGGTCCTGCTTGACGAACCTGATCTCCTTCTATGACAAAGTGACGCGCTGGGTGGATGAGGGAAAGGCTGTGGATGTGGTCTACCTTGACTTCAGCAAGGCTTTTGACACCGTTTCCCACAGCATTTTCCTCAAGAAACTGGCTGCTCTTGGCTTGGACTGGCGCATGCTTTGTAGGGTTAGAAACTGGCTGGATAGCCGGGCCCAAAGAGTTGTGGTAAATGGAGTCAAATCCAGTTGGAGGCCGGTCTCTAGTGGCGTTCCACAGGGCTCGGTGCTGGGGCCGGTCCTCTTTAATATCTTCATTGATGATCTGGATGAGGGCATTGAGTGCACCCTCAGTAAGTTTGCAGATGACACCAAGTTAGGTGTGTGTGTCAATCTGCTCAAGGGTAGGATAGGCTGCACCGATGGGCTGAGGTCAACTGCATGAAGTTCAACAAGGCCAAGTGCCGGGTCCTCCACCTGGGGTGCAATAACCCCAAGCAGAGCTACAGGCTGGGAGATGAGTGGTTGGAGAGCTGCCAGGCAGAGAAGGACCTGGGAGTGATGGTTGATGGTCGGCTGAATATGAGCCAGCAGTGTGCTCAGGTGGCCAAGAAGGCCAACAGCATCCTGGCCTGTATAAGAAACAGTGTGACCAGCAGGGCTAGGGAGGTGATCGTCCCCCTGTACTCGGCTCTGGTGAGGCCACACCTCGAGTACTGTGTTCAGTTTTGGGCCCCTCGCTATAAGAAGGACATCAAAATGCTTGAGCGAGTCCAGAGAAGGGCGACGAAGCTGGTGAAAGGCCTGGAGAACAAGTCTTATGAGGAGCGGCTGAGGGAGCTGGGATTGTTCAGCCTGGTGAAAAGAAGGCTCAGGGGTGACCTTATTGCTCTCTACAGGTACCTCAAAGGAGGCTGTAGCGAGGTGGGGGTTGGTCTGTTCTCCCACGTGCCTAGTGACAGGACGAAGGGGAATGGGCTTAAGTTGCGCCAGGGGAGTTTTAGGTTGGATGTTAGGAAGAACTTATTTTCCGAAAGGGTTGTTAGACATTGGAACGGGCTGCCCAGGGAAGTGGTGGACTCACCATCCCTGGAGGTCTTTAAAAGACGTTTAGATGTAGAGCTTAGCGATATGGTTTAGTGAGGGACTGTTAGTGTTACGTCAGAGGTTGGACTTGATGATCTTGAGGTCTCTTCCAACCTAGTAATTCTGTGATTCTGTGACATCGTATGTAATGTTGCTGGAGATCTTATAAAAGTGAGTATTGGTCTTTCTGAACAAGGATTAGAAAGGAAAGCTGTTTTTTAGCTGAGATTCTTGCTAGCCTAATTCAATTGGTAAATCAGCTGTAGACTTGCAATTATGTTTCATCTAGCTATAGTATTTTCCTTTGCTGAAGATTTGACATTTTCCAACATTACCAGTTATGACAACATCCAACAGATTTATTATTATCAATTCACTGTGAGATTTTATGGTATCTCTGATTTCATTTTTAAAGCGGAGTTATCTAAGTGAACCTCACCACATAAGAGGTAGACTCAAACAATAGTTCATTGCTCTATATGATGCATTTCTGCCCCTGTGTTCTTCTCTTTGTTAGGTGTATATGATTTCTTCCAATGTTTTCAGGTCACGGCAGAGTCTCTTAATACTCATAATCCAAGTTACTAATCACCTGAAAATTAGTTTTTGTTCAAATAGTTGGAAAAAAAAAAAACACAATTGTTTAAGAGGATTACTTTATGAAGAAAAATGCTTACACGGATGCATTTTTCCATGCAAATTTTCTTCTGTCCTGTTGATTATAATGCTAAGAGAATCAAATTAACAACGTTTACTGAACTTACACACATTAGCAAAAATGTATATAATTGTTGTGGAGCCTCCACCTCTCTGAATGTTGTCTTTCCTATAAGTTTTAGGTATCTGTAAACCAATTACAGAACAGCAAATAAACAGGCTTTTTGTTTTACTGAGTCTGTCTGGCATGTTCGTCGAATCAGTGCCATCATTTGCTTATCTATGGTGGACTGCAGAAAGAAGCTTTTTTGATTTCCCTTTCTATTCACTATTAATTCTGGAATGAGAACAACTGGAAGCCATAATAAAGTCAATATTCTTCCTGCATTAAACAAGGCGGAAGGCTGGCCAATGTCGACAGAGAATGGCAACATCTGTTGGTACAGCACTTAGTCACAGTTTTGTCTTACATTTATGTTTTTTGGTCATTTTCCCTAGCACATTCTCTGTGTGAATACTATTATTTGGTTGGTTCAGAATAACAGAAAATATAGAAGGCAGCATAATGATGAAGACTAGAGGAAAGGGCATAAAAAAGATTTAGAATTGCTTATCATTTGTGTAATCTTGAATCATTGTGAAAGCACTGAGCTTCTCTATCTCTACTTTGCAGTAATTTTTTTTTCCCTCCCCTTTACCTTGTTCTCGATTCAAAAAGTGGAAAAAGGTATAAACTCATTTTTGCTCAGTTTACCAAAAGCTGTTTCTCCATTTAGCAGTTTTGGAAGGTTAGTTGTAAAGAAACAAAAGGATCATTTAACTTTTCAGTTGTCTAAACAAATGAAAGTCTGCTCTAACTTCAGTCCTTCAGGGGTGTTGCTTTAGTGGTGGCTGTCAAGGTGAAGTACTGGACAAACAAACATAGCTCAGCAAGGAAAATGAAATAAATAAATATACAACTGGTGCCCAGCCCTTGGGATGCATATTTTTAAGGTGATAAGGCAAGATTCTATTCTCCATTAAAAAAGCTTGTTTTTCACCAGCCCGTTAGAAGAGCCAACGGTCAGGTTCTCCACATGCATTGTGGACTCTGGATGGTTCACCTGTGACTGAAAGGTTTTTATTTACAGTGTAGGATATTGTCTGTCAGTATTCATTCCAAAGTGCAGCCATCATGTTTTGTGTCTAAATCTGAGGAAACTGATAGGTGTACACAAATCTGGGGAAAGAGCATGGATCATAATTTTCAATATCTGTGCAGATCTTCTAATAACCTATAATTCCCATACATCAAAGGTTCTGTTCTACATTGTAGCCATCAGCATCTTTGTTACCTTTAATAACCAAAGTTGTCATTATCAAAAGATGGTGAAGGTTCGTTTCAGCAATTAAACTTCATTTGTTAAAAAGTGTCAGGGAATGAAAAACATTGTTCTGCCTGCTCTTTTAAGTATGTCTCTTTCAAGTTCATATAAAATTTGGAACAGACAGGTGAAGAATTAAAGCACATTATGTTTCCTTCAGCAGTTCAGAGTCACAGGGTTTTAGCTTTTGTCACTTGTAGTGTTTGGACTGTGACCCAGACAGAGGGCAGGAACAGCAAAGACCAGTTATGAAACAAAAGGAACTGTAATCCCATTCCTGGTCCAATTCCAGTGGGAAGAACCTCAGCAGCACTTAATTCTTCAACATAACTCAACAATACTTCCATTTATACCAGTGGGTTACACCAACAACAGGGAATTGGTATCAGGCTTAAGAACTATTGTGACAAAATGCTGGCTTCTGGAGCATTTTGAGGGCTCGCATTGTGCTCAAGCTAAAAGAAATCATTGTAATGATGCTATTTTTATCAATAAAGCTGGTAAATCCTAGGAAATGCTGAATAAACTGTACACTTGATAAGCTTGAGACATGTTTTTTCTTCTGTTGAAAAGAAATTTCTAAAGAAGCTATAGAATAGGATTGGTACTTTAATATTCATAGCCACTTAAGATGGCATGAATTAATATATTTTATAATTACAATTTATAATCTGTTTGCCCAATAAAGTGTGATTTCAGGCAAACATAAAACTTGGAAGTGTCTTGTGTTGAGAAGGAGTTTTTAAATCACATTAAGCAATCAGCTGCTTCTTTGAAAACCAATGAAAATGTCAAATGTTAAGACTTTCTGACAAAGAAAAAAAACAGTGCCTTGAATAATGAGAAAAGCAGAAAAAAAAAAAAAAAAAAAAAAGAAGAAGTGATTACAGGCTGAGAATTTAGGCTGAGAATTTATATTCCAAGTTTTATTTGGATGGTTGTTTTATTGTAAACTTCTTCGATTCATTATGTTCATACTGCCAAGAATTACTCTCATGTAGTAGATGGGAATTGCTCTAATCTATTACTATTGGCTGCCAACAGTAATTCTATTAATTCAAAGAGCTAATGACATTTACTAGTATTGCCATGCTGTTTATTACATCTTTGAAAATAGATGGGATACTCAGTGGTGTGTCATTCTAAACAGACTAAATTTAGAGCCTAATCCTCCCCTCTTTACACTCTATTTAGTGAGAATGACTCTGAATTAGCAGTGCATTGTGTCTGATTTGCAACGGTGCAGTTGAGTAGGTGAATGGCACCTGCACTCCTGAATTACGTGCTTTGCACCATACATAGAGAGCATGAAGTGTGCAAGACTATGGCTCATCCAGTGATGGAGTCTGAGCTAATTATCAAGACTCACCCATCTAGTCTTATGTTTTCACATCATACAGGATAATACAAAGAGAAGGGTTTGAGTTTGGAAGCCAAACAGCCAAATAATGCATCACTATCTCCAAAATGAGTCCGGTCTCAGCACAGCTGATAACTTGGGCTTAGCATCCCAATATATAGCTGCACCATTTCAGTTTCAGAACAGATGCAGGTCAGAAGCAGTTTAGGTTGTCTGTACCAAGACCTGTGGCAAAACACATGTGCATCAGATGAAACCATGTGGTCAGTAAGGAGAGATCAGCCCAAAATGTCCAAATAGAAGTTGCCTTCAGAATTCTGAATGCTCAGGGTGTAGGCATCCAAGCTAGATGTTTCTCGCAGAAAATGAAGGTGCAATAGTTTTTCTTCTGCTCAGTTGGCTATAGGCTTGAGCAGTCAAGCAATATATGATGTATGCTCATTTGGCTGCTGTATAGTAACAGATTTCACTCCTCCCTGAGGAATGCTGTAACAAAATTATCCTGATGCAGGGCTAAGTTGCTCCTATAAGAGCTGTTGCATATTTTTGAGTAAAAAACCACAAGAGGAAAAGTATCTGAGGTCCAGCCCTACCCCAGTAGATATCTAATGTTAAATGAATTCTAATTGCAGACAGAAATGCTTGGCTGTGAAACTCTAGGGGGAATTACTCTTTCCCCAGGAGTTCAGCAAAAATCCAGCAAAGTTGCAAAATAAGAATGTATGAAAACTCACAAGTAGAAAGTTCTTTCTTCCCCTTAGCAAAGAACAAAAACTGAGCTGAGGCTTCTTCCCCCATCCAGAAATCTGTGCAAGAACATATATTGTTGATTTTTCAGCACATAGTATTTACATAGCCACATTTTCAGCAGAGGTAAAAATAACAAAGCTAAATAATAAAGATTTTTTTAAAAAGATAATATGTTGTGCCTCAAGGATCTCTACAGTGAATTTGTAAAAACTCCCTGGGTGGATATACAAAGCCTTCTTAGAAGATTATCTGGACAGATGAAATCGCTCTGTACCAAACATGCACAGAAAGGCTTTTTTTTCAGGTGTCAAACATCATAATATCAAGTCCCTTCTCAGACAAGAGTGCTAAAATCTAACAGCAAAGCAGCAATAGCCTCAAAACTTGTAAACAGGAATGTGTCTGGAAATAACTAATTTTGTTGCCTTCCTCCCATCTTGTAGTAGATTCATCAAAATACAAAGCATTTGTAATGTTAACCAAAGTCTCCATGGGCTGGCTGTAATGGGAATTACAGGCTGGAGCACATGCAGTATTTTGGTCCTTCGTGGCTGCTTGTGGTAAAAAAGGGTGGAAATAATAGCAATGATCACATCAGGTTTCATTAATGACCACATCACCACACAATCCCCATCTGCTGGTGTAATATGTGGGAGGGTAGTGATTATCCCTTCCTCACTTACAGCTCCCAGACAGTATAGGTTAAAACAGAGTTTTGAAGACTTCAGTGATGGTGAAGCTAGTTCTAGGCACAAGCGAAAACAGTTACCTAAGCTATCAGTGTTAAATACAACAAACTCATAGATACGGATGAGCACCAGAGGGAAATGTAGGTCTCATGCCATTGCCCCCAGCTCTCTTAAAAGTCTAAGTTGTCTCTGCAGAGCAGGTCGTTCAAGTGCCCTGACCTTGCACATCTCTGAACACAAGTGCTTCTTACAACAGTCTACCTGCCCCCATGCTTTGCTTGCCAGCACTGATGGCACTGAAGGAAAAGGCAGCACTGGCAAGACCAGCCTTGGTGGGCAGAATGGTGGGACAGAAAGGCAGTTGGCCATGGTCTCACCTTCCTCCAGACAATAGGACACATGAGCACATGAGCTCAGTATTGGTAGGGGAAACAGCAGCTGTAGGGATACAACTGAGGAAAAGCAGAGACAAGATCAGGACAGGGAGCTCATTCAGCCTTTACTCCCAGCCCACGAATATAGATGGTACCTGACAGAGCCGCTCTCCTGAGGCTATGAAGCTGAATTTTACCAAAATGAGTATATTCATCCTCAAGGCAGTAATTTTTAGTTCTGTTTGCACTCACCTGAAGCCTGCAGCCAACTCAATATCTGGGGACAGATACAAAACAGTGCAGTGCATCTCCCCTACACTTTTCATAGATCTTGACATGTTATGCTTCACTAAAAGGAGAATCTCTTTGCTACTGTAGAACATGTTCTCCAGATGTGACTTCACTATGCTGAATCCATAAGGACCAAGGAGCTGTTCCATATCAAACACGCTTAGATTTCTTATGCTTAAATTCATTTCTATGCTTAAATCTCCCTAAAACCACCCTCTGACTCCAAAGGTCTTCTCACTTACTGTTTTTCACTGGTGAAAGTGTCAGCCCTGCAGGAACCAGAAGCCTGTAGAAATACTCTCAAATCCATGCTGGAAGAATCACTTCAGTCTCCCAAAAGGAAAGATGCAAGAGGACCGAGAGCCACAGCTGATCCTGCCATCTGCAGTCCCAGGAAAGCAGCATCTCCCTGCAGGGGTAGGCTCAGTTTCAGAAAGAAAATTTGCTGCAACTCTTACCAGTTTAAAAATTAGTTCTATATAAGCTTTTTTTCATTTTTCTCCTACCTGACAAAACCCCTTTCAGATATTGAAATGAAATGATGAAGGCCCAGGATGTATAAACTGAACTACTACGCAGGCAGAGATGCCTGCTGTGAGCCTTGCTTATGTTCTTCCAAGATGGAAATTCCCAGGTCAAAGCACAGCCATCCATGTGTTAGGAATCTGGTCCATATCAGTCATCTAAGCTCATTTGTAGCAGAAGATCTATTGATTCATCCACATTCTGAGGTGCCAAGAAAGTTGTGATGAAAGGTTCTTCTACTGTACATGCACAAATGAAATAAGGGTTCACATAAGTGTGATTCAGTGAGATAATGAGCAAGGGAAAGAAAATAAAAATCAAGAAAAAATAAAGTTTCACTAAGCTAGGCCAATTGAATCAGCCTCAAGTGTTGCATGACATTTTTCCAATTTAAAGCCATATCAGTGGCTGTAGCAAAGGCTGTATTTGGTGATCTTCTCCAGTTCCATTTTAATCATCTGGAAATGGCAGGACAGAAACACTGATGTGCATTTAAACACCTACCCACACATAGAGTGGCTCCAGTTACATAAGAGTGTAAAGCAATTAATGTCTCTTGAAAAAAAAATAGCACTATGTGTTGTAGCTATTTCATACTCTCTAAATCCATCCATTAGCATCTCTAAATCCATCTTTCTTGTAGAGTTTAAAACACGTTCATTCAAATATAATTAAAATAGCATGAACTTTAGTTACTTTAGTCAGGTTACTTTTAGAACATAGGTGGTATAAAGAGGATGAATCTTTGAATGACCTTCAAAGGTTTTTTCTTCATCTGTACTACTGTTAATGATGTGTAGTGCTTTGCTTGCACTGTGCACGTAAAAGCCAATGAAATACTTATTAGTGTTACTAAAATGAGCACCAGAAGAATTGCTACCAATATGAACATTTTCAATAGACAAAGTCCATTACAGCATTATGGAGCCTACTTCAGATTTCAGGGAACTGTGTTTTCCAAAGCATGCACATAGAGAAAACTAGGACAGAACAATTCATAAACACTGCACCCAAACTCCCCAGCCCTTATCCCATTTTAAATCTTGTCATTCATTATTAGCATGTTTATTACCAGTCTCCTATTTACACACATCCTTCATACTCCTTTTTACAGCCCCATACTCAGTGTGCCCAGCCAGACCCATCCATTCCTGTCGATGGGGAGTGTTTTGTGCCATGGCCTCAAGTCCCTTTGGCCCCATCACTGCCTCTGGGTGATGAGCAGGGGCACTGCATGGATGCTCCTTGTCCATGCACTTGATTTCTCAAGCATGGAAACACAGAGTCAGGGAGAAATAGAAAGAATCCAACTCACTTCAGATGTTGTCATGCTTAATTTGTATACCTCATTTGTGCAATTAAGTCATAGAAGTGTTAGGTCTTAGGGGCACCTGATGCTGTCAGACTTGCAATGCTGAGTTAAAAGGAGGTTGTACTGTTCTGTGTGCATTTAGAATTAAAATTACCTTCAGCTAAAGAAAATTTCATCATTCAAAACTTTGTGGATGTTTTCCACAGTTAGAAGAAGGAATTTGAGAAAATAAAGGTGTTTCTGTAGGTGGTGGGGAACCTCAAAAACTCATCTCTCATAACAGAGGCTGATCTGTATTATGGAGATCACAGTGTGCGCATCCTGGAGACTATTTTAGATGTTATTGTAACCTCTTAATACTGGGATGTTAAGGATTAGCATAAATAGATATTTGGGTAATAATAAAATAGTTGTCCCACCTTTTACCAAATACTGTCCTAATGAGATAATCCAATGATACATATTGGCATAATCACAGAGAATACACCCAGATGGACCTTAAGAAGATCACACAGCCCATTCCTTAGGCACGGTCCTTTGCAGCATAGTACCTGTACCACTCCTGAAATACATTTTTCTCATAGGTACATAGAAACTACCAGTGACTGTTTCGCCTATAACATCCTGAAGCAACTGATGCAAAATTTATTGTCAGATAAGGAAGTTTTTCCCCTTATTAACTGAAGTCTGGTTTGCTGCATTTTAAGCCCATCATGTCTTGACTCAGCCACTGAAGTTGGCAGCAGCTTTTCATGTATTTGAAGACTGATATCATGTCCCCTCTATGTCTTTTCCTCACTATGTTAAACACGAGATGTTACAGGTTCTCTTTCTGTTTACACATCCCACTACAGCATATGCCTTTTTTCTTTCTTCAACAGCTTGACATTGGCCCATTATTCATCTTGTGAGCCACTATAAATGCCCCAGATCTTTTTCTTTAGAGCCGTTACTTATTTCCTGTTCTGTATTTGCACATTCAACATTCCTCCCCCCATTCTCCCTCCCTCTCCTATTCTGCATGGGAAGACATTGCTGAAAATAGGTGCAAAGTAGCAGCATTGCCTTGCTTTAGTTCTGATGTCTGCAAAATCTCAAAGGTTACTAGGCAAGGAGGATGATGCAATGATAGTTAATCATCCTGCTCATAATTACCTCATCATTCTATAAAGCTTTCACCTTAATGTTGCTGCTTTCATCTACTGTCTCATCTTACGGACATGAGTCAGCTGTCTAAACGTAGGCATCTACCACCTTTTACACTCCCTGAAGTACCCAAGGCATCTGCCTAGGACTGGCAGATGTGAAGCAGCACCTACATGGTTCAACACCTGGAGACCAGGCAGTACACACTGCAGTGCCCAAAGTGTCCGTAACACCCATGTTCAGGCTTCTAAATCCCATCCCTTTGTATGTTACTGCAGCATGCACATCAAAATGTGCAAAAAGGAAAATATACAAAGATTGGAATTTCCAAATTCCATTGGAATCAATGGTGAACTTGTGTTACCTCAAAAGAAATGTGATTAGTGGGAAAAGATAAGAAAAGTTAAGGCTTTAAGTTAGTCTTGCTGAATATCTGTAGTGTAGTAACATCCAAAATCTCTGTCCAGGATCAAACCCTGGATCCAAGAACCGCATAGAGATATAGTTCGCACTTGGTCAGAGTCGAGATGATCTCTACTTACGCATTCCAGATTTTAATATCGAGACAGACTAAGTGTCTTTCCCAATCAATCTGTACAAGAGAAAAAGGAGGAAAGTTGAGTATCAGCTCTCATGGAAGTTTTTCCATCTCAGCCTGCTTGGTAACTTGGGAAAAGAGCCACAGCCCTTGCATTGCTTTGCAAGAAGGTAGGGCAAGAAAAACAGGGGGCTGTTGTGATTTGATACCTGTTAAGCATGCTACTGCTTGGGAAATATATTTTGCAATACTATCTAACGCAAGGTTTTTAAAGACCAACTGTGGCATATATATGACCGCAGTGACAGGATTAATTTATAAAATCTATGAAGTTGCTAGGTAACAGTGTCCTGTCTTCACATCCACTGATCAGTGATGACTTGTTCTCTTAGTATCTATCCTTGCTCAAAATTTTTATGTGAACAGATTTTTAAATAAAAACAAATCTGAATTTATCTCTCTATTTTACAGAATTTATTCTTTGCCAACTTTCAAATAGTCTGTCTAATCCTTCACTCTCACACCAAATGCAGCTCTTTGTATTTCTGGGAAATCACAGCCTCTTCCTGAATCACCACTCTTTCTGAAAGAGCAATATGGAAATGTTACAGCAGAGAGCTCATCCCTCTCCCTGACTTCATTAAGACAAATGACACACAGTATTGCGTCCAATGTATAAATTCAGTCTGGAGTCAGCTTCTAATCAAAATAAGCAGTATGGCAGCAGATACAAGAGAATGACTATGAAGTTCATGGACCATCTGAGGAAAGACTCACCGTGCAACAGGACTCTCAGAAGACCTGAAACAGCCTAGGGGAAAAAGATGGTAGCACCAAAACAAATCTAACTAGAAGCAAATTTTCCACAGCCCATCATAAATAATAAAAACACCTGCTGCAAACATAACATCACTGGGATTTGTATGATTGAATGTGACAGCCAAGGAGCTCTGACACCAACAATGGCTTATCTTGCGCTTTAGTTTTTCCAAGTGTATTAACAAGCTTACCCATTCCCTTGCTTTATTTCACTATGTCATTTTGCACTTTCTGTTGTTTTTGAGGATACAGTAAGTGGTACATTATAGATCGCTGTCATCCCAAGTTAGAATTTCAAGGCTAAAATGTCATCCTCTGAGGAGTGAGCTGGTACAGCAGCTCCCTGGGGCCTTGTGTCCAAAACGAACATGAAGTCTCAGAAGGAAAGGCTCAGCTGTCCCATCTGTTCAGTGATGGTTTATTCCCCAGCAGGGTAGGCAAAAGCCATGGAAAACTGGCCACAGGAGCCAAAGGAATAGAAGTAGTCTCACCTACTTGTGATGAGGCAGTGATGCAGTGAGCTGCTACAGGTTATGTGTCTTCAGTAAGGCTCATTACAAAGGGAAACCAAACCGTAACTCGGAGATATTTAGAGTCATCCCTGGTGTCAGTGTCCTGCTTCTGGCAGTTTTGATCAGTTCCAGCAAGGAGAATAATGATTAGGTTAATAAATTCTGTGCATCCAGAATTCAAGTATTCCTGAAATATATCTTTCTCTAAGCAATCATAACCATCATTTTCTTCTGGTTTTCTTATTTTTCAGCATATTGCCTTAAGCATTCTTTCTAGTTTCTAGGTAATGGCTCCACGTTAAAAGCTCATTAAAAGCAAATAAGATTGCAAGGTCACCTTATGCCCTTTGCAAGAAGTGCCACAACTCAAGTGCATTTGAAATGTTCCTCGCTGATGTTAGAGAAGCTCTTACCAGGTATCCCAGAGACTTGCTTTTCTTCAAGGTGAAAGCTTATCTGTTAATTGCCATGACTTTTGGTCCAGTTTGTACAGTAAGCCCTTCGCCAAAGCACTTGTCCCCACAAGACCCACTGCTGCTGCACCTCTCTTAATGCAGAAGCTTACAGCTTTGCCAGGATCATCCTGCTGTGGTAATTCATCACATCCCACTGCAGATGATGTTTTCTCTATGGGAGTCTGGCTTATTAAAGTTTGTTTGTTTGTTTGTTTTCATAACAGAGTAGTAACCTAAGTAGTAAAGTAAAAGGCAGTGGCATGTCTGACCACAGCTAAAACAAGATATTTCCTTGATTTGTCTTTTTAATTTTAAATTATTTCAGGCATGCCTTGCTCTGGATTCAGGGACTGACTGCCCCCTTTTCCCCCTGGCATTTTCCCTTCTCAGTGCATTTCCTTTCAGCATCTTTCCCAACATACACAGACCTTCAGAAATACACACCTTACCACAGGGTCTTTGTATTTCTTCAAAATACACCTGAGATTTCAGCTTACCAGAACAGCAAGTGTACCTAGTTTCAATGTCACATCTTTATAGCCAGTAGCACCCAGTCATAATCTTTCAGGGTGTAACATTCTGTTCCTTTATTGCATTATTGTTCATGTAGCAACATCTATGAACCTGCATAGGCACGTTTCCCCTTTCCAGTGACTAATGCTTTGAGTGCCTAAGTCAGCTATTAGCTAGGCATTTGCAGACCAACCACACCTTTTCCTCATGGAGCAGATGCAGTATTTCTTAAAAGCTGTTGTGCAGCTTAGAAATTTTCTGTTCTCTGGGGTTATGAGTATCTGTTTCTTCTAAGCTACAAAGACTATGATTGTAGCTGGAAAAAATACTCTTCACAGATTTTTACCTGAAGCTTTTTTCAGAGATGACATTAGAGACAAAAGGAAGAGTTCAAAGAAAGCAGGCACTCTCTTACATCCTATTATCCATCACAGCTCCAGTTCTCACTGCTGACACTCTGTGTTTTTTTTTTGTTTTCATTTTTATATTACACGGTCTCTCATCTGCTGCCACTCCTGGGTTAGGTTTGACAGCGAGCTGTTTGAGATGCCAGCCTTGAAATAACCTGTGCGTAACCAGATTTCATTTAACACTGTTGCAGAACGTACTCTGCAACTCCCCATTTCTCTTTTGAGAAGGATTTTACAGACACTTCAAGTCCCAAAATAAAAACTCTAAATTTCCCACTGTTGACTAAATGTTGTATATTAAAGTCTTCAGTGACCACTACTGGCTTCTCTAGACTTTCCTCATGATAACACAACAGGTGATTTAGGACCATCCCTTTGATATATGTTACCTGATTCAGCACTGGATTTATTCTTCCTTGTACTAATTTCAGTGTCAGACTACTCAGTAGTGTTAATTGCCACAGATCATTACCCATTAACCTTGCTAGAAAACACCACAAAACCAACACTGAAGAATATAAATCATCAACCTTGTGTATTACCATAATCCACGCAATTCAAGTTTTACTGAATAAAGTTCCATTCATCTGATTATTTTTGAACTTGTTTGAAATACCTCTAATGTATATAATCTCAGAGTAAATAGAAATTCTAATTAAGCTCCCTTCAGTGACGACTGCTTTTAGTTCATATTGTGTATGGAGCTGTTTGACTCTACGTCAAATCCACTTCAGAATGAATGATTTAAAGGCTTCCTAGACACATACATAGAGGCTCATTTTTAACAGCCTGTGTTATACAGCATAAAAACACAGCTAGCATCATTTTCAGTAGATATGAATACCAGAAAGAAAAAGACTGCAGATAACCAGCCAGTGTATCTGAAACACAGAAATGATACATACAGGTCAAAGCAAAGATTCTGGATCTCCAGGTGCCGAAAGAGCTTAAGCTTGCCACATGGCCAGTGTACCCCTGTGGCAAATATTTCTGCCACTACACTTTTGAGCTAGAGTCTTCATAAAGTACAAAATGTCAAAGGGCAGGGGACACAACAAATGTCAATGTCATATCCCAATAATTTTCACAGAGAAGTTAAAACAAAACAAAACAAAACAAAACAAAACCTTGTAAATACAGTTTCAATTTTTTCCAGTTCTTTCAAAAGAACACATGCTTGGAAACTTCCCTCGCTTATGACAGATATTTCTTAATGCTGTATTGTCGGCTCAAAGTTCCCAGAGCAGGTCATGTTCTTGTCATCCCACACATCAGCATTTCTCACTTCCCAGCTCACTGTGATATGAAGGAAAAAGGTATATGTACTGTTGCAGTTCGTGAGATGTTTTTTCTTTACTCTGTCTCTTTTTAAAGCTGGTTGTTAGTTCACACATTAACACTAATTGCAGAAGCAGAGGCATCAGATGTGGAAAGCCAGTTCTCTGCAATAACAAAGTCCCAAAACATTTACAGCTATATAAGGTAATAAGGCAGAAAGCAGCTAATGCAGCATGCAGTGTGGTAGCAGAATGTGTGAAGCATTACAGCTTAGATAAACCCATTCAAACCTAATTCACCTTTCGGGTGATCTCAATAAACAGTTCCACCAGTGCATAAACATATATTGATGAAGGTGATTATGCAAGTTAGAAAGGCCAAATTCTCCTCACTAGACATAGTGTCTGCACAAACGCCCAGACTTTAACACACTTAAGAACTGCAGACTTTTAATAGATGGTACACTGATAAAATCACAGAATGGTTGAGGTTGGAAGGGTCCTCTGGATATTATCTGGTCCAATGCCCCTGCTCAGGTAGGGCCACCCAGAACATGCCCAGGACCATGCCCAGACAGCTGCTGAAGATCTCCAGGGAGATATCCAAGGAGACCCCACCACCTTTCTGGATAACCTGTTCTCCATCTTCTTCACCTGCACAGTAAAGAAACATTTCCAGATGTTCAGAAGGAGCCTCCTGTGTTCCATTTTTTTAGTCCAGTGCCTCTTGTCCTGTCACTGGGCACCACTGAAAAGGACATGTCTCTGTCCACTTTGCAATAGGAGAAGTGCTCCAGTCCCTTCATCATTTTCATGGCCCTTCACTGGACTCTCTCCAGTATGTCCATGTCTCTCTGGTACTGAGGAGCCCAGAACTGGACACAGTGCTCCAGCTGTGACCTCATAAGGGCTGTGCAGAAAGGAAGGATCACTTCCATCAACCTGCTGGCAACACCCCTCCTGATGCAGCCCAGGATATCATCTGGCCATCTTTGCAGCAAGGGCACATTTCAGGCTCATGTTCAACTTGGTGTCCACCAGGCTCTCAGGTCTTTTTCTGCAAAACTGCTTTCCAGCCAGACAGTCCCCAACATGTAACAGTGCCTGGGGCCGTCCCTCTTTATGTGCAATTCCCTTCATTGAACTTCAGAAGGTTCCTGTCGGCCCATTTCTCCAGCCTTTACAGGTCCCTCTTCATGTCAGCATGACCCTCTGGCATACCAGCCACTCCTTCCAGTTTTGTGTCATCAGCAAACTTGCTGAGGGTACACTGTGCGCCATTATGCAGATCATTAATAGAGATGCTGTATGGGACTGGACCCCATTATTGACCTGGGGTACCTTGCTAGTTACTGGCCTCCAACTACATCTCGTGCATCTGATCTCTGAGCCAGCTCTTCAGCCAGTTTTGAGTGCACCCCACTGTTCATCCAGCCCATGTATCAACAGTTTCTCTGTAAGGATCTTTTGGAAGACTGTCAAAGGCCTTAGTGACGTCAAGGTAGACAATACCCTCTGCTCTCCCCTCACATTTATTTCCCATTTTTCTGATTCCTCTCATACCAGTTTGAGAGCAAAACACAGTGTATCCCCCTCAGCTATAGTGCAGCTGCAACAGAGCACACATAAATGATATAGTAGTCACTTGGAGGGTCTACCTGACTATGATTTTCCAGTGTCCTTGTCTAAATTTTCCATGGGTTATCGCCTAATGTGGTACCTATGCATTAGCAGAAATCCCTCCACCTTGTTCTTGTTGGCTTGTGGAATCGTGAGCATCCTGGCTTTTTCAAGCCTTTTCCAGCACTTGCTCATTCTATAGGGGAATTCATCAATTTAAACCGAAGAGCGTCACTACAAGGTTTCAAAATCTTCTTTTTTATATGTATATATATATATATATATAATGTGTATGTATGTATAAATATGTATATGTATATATACATATATATATATATAATTGCTTGTCAAGGTCCCTCTTGACATATAACACTGCCTGGAGCTACCCTACAGTGGAGAGCTAGCATTTGGTTAAGAAATTTGCCATTCTTTGATGCAAATCAGAGGGAAGTTATATATGTATGCACATACACACACACACACACACACACACACACACTAATTTTCTACTGTAGGGTAGCCGCAGGGAGAGTTTTAAGTAATAGATGATAATTGAGTTGAGATTAGCTGCTATATCAAAACTACTTTAAAGGATGAGAAGGCAGTTTCCTTACTAAACAATTCAAAAATCACTTGGGATTGCAAGTCTACCGAAAATTCAAGCAAAAGATATGCAAAACCCCTATGTGCTTCAGAGAAGCCACATGCCAACTGTTCTCCAGGCAATGACAAGCAAGACTTTGTCTTGGTTTTGAAGCAAAAAACAGTCTCGGAAAAGATACTGACAACAAAGATGGTGTTTCTAGTACCATGAGCTATAGCTTTCATAAGGATTCAGCTGGTATGCCTTGGCAGATGGTAGAGTAATAGGATGCTTTCAATATTTGGGTTCTAGTCCCTCATTTCCAGGCTGAAGACATTGTACTGTTTGCAGTCTTATTTTGTCTCCAATTTCCAGAAGTTTACACATTCTGGAAAATTAACAGCAAAGGAAATACTGTACAGATTTAATTTTTTATTTCTATTCCTTTCTGCTTCTCAAATTGCTGCTGCAGAGAAAACTAAAAGCACCTTCAAGAGACATGCCCCTTCTCCTCATCTATAGCTATTTGGATATTTCATTTCTTACACCAATTACCGAGTGACATTTTATATATTGCAATATAATAACTATAGTTCTTTAAAGAGCACAAATAATTAAGCCTCAGAACAGCCCTTTGAAATAGTTAAGATTTATTATATTACAGGTGAGTGAACTGAGGCATAGAGAAGTTAGGATCAAGAAGAAACATGAGAAATATTTAGTATGAGGTCACCACAATCATTCTTGCACTGATACTGTCATTTTCAACTCTTTGCTTCTAATGGCTTATTAATTTGCAAGAAGACATTCAAGGTTTTCTGTTAATTTAGCAAGGGGACATGTTTTAAGCTGTTAGTTAAAATGCCATTTTTTTTTTCCATTCAGAGTTTAGCATATAGCTTCAAGGTCTGCATCTGCAGCAACTGAAGACATCAGACACAGATGACTTAGGAAGGTCATTCAGGAAACAAAAAAATAATGAATTTTGGAATTCATATGCATCGGAAATGCATGTGATGGAGAATAATAAATCTATCAGATTTATCAGCCTTACCTGTCACCTGTACAGTTAATCTGATTATTCTCATGACACATTTTAGCAGCAATAAATCTATAACGAGTCTAGCCAGACTATGTCTTGCAAAGCAAGCCACTGAAAGCATGATAAGAATCATTATGTTATAAATAAGTAAATTAGGAGGGGAAAAAAGTCTAGTATGTCTTAACAGCACATATGAACTAGGACTTAAAAAAAAAAAAAAAAACAAAAAAAAACAGCATTTTAGGGCTAGAATTATTTTTATTTCACAAGAAATGGGATTTTTATTTCCAACAACAGCATGCTGTTGGAAGCATGAAAACAAGCATGGATTTTAATTAAGGTTAACCTCTGGATTTTTAACCTCCTTTAACCATAGAGCACCCCCCCCCCCTTTTTTTTTTAACACAGCTCATCTCATGAGACCACTCTCCCCATCTGACTCATCAACTGGTTGCTCTGATGTTGCTCTGCTACTGTATGTCAGATTGTCTCCAGACAAACCATTTGACAGCTCATTTTATAAGGGTTAAAAGGCACACTGAGGTTTAGTTGCTGTTTTTGACAGACAACATATAGCCTGGAAACAAATACTCACTTATGCCAGTGTGTCCAGTTTGTCTTAAACAGTCAACTCAGGCAAGAAGTAGGAAAGCCTCAATAGCAGAAAAACATCTAAAAGGATTTTGGTAGAAGTGCTCATTATTTTGCACTAAAAATATATGAATTAACCAATAAAGGAAGAGACTAAGAAGTACAGTAAGAATTAAGCCATTACACTAAAAACAAGGAATAAATACTTTCAACATGTCACGTTGACACATTACTGTCCAAGAAATGACTTGTCCCTATTCCCATGAGCAACCGCAGCAAACACTGATCACCTATTTTGACCTCTCTCTGAACTAATCCTCTCAGGTACAATATACTTCAGGCACTCTATCTGAACCTGATATATAGACTCAGAGTTATCATGTTCTTAAATATAAGAGGAAGCAATAAAAACTTTCTGAATATTGTGGGATCAGTGTAAAGACACTCAACTAGATTACCAAAACAAAGACATTTCATGGAAAAGTAACCAATAGCCTGCCATCAACTGAGTAATTCAAGAATTCCTCTTCAATTGCTTAAGCAATCAAGAGCCAAAAGGTACCAACATTTTCATTATCAAGTGCCCAAAGTTCTAGTAATGTACATGGGTCAACTGCCTCACTGCTTGTTTCATGCCTGTGTCCTTTAGAGGTCTCATACACCAGCCCCCATCATTTGGAAATCTCATATGGTATCTGTCACACTGAACTTCTCTGACAGCTTGAGAGCAGGAGATTGAATCAAGCCTTTTATATATGAAACATCAGCAGGTGTGTATATGCTTGTATATTGCACAAGCTAAAGCCTGTGTACATCCCCAAAAACAGTAAGCAGGTTGCTCCAGAAACAGGCTCTAACATCTGGCCAACAGGTAAGGTAGAACAATTAGACAATTTGACTTCAAGGCTACCTAAATACAGCAGTGGGAAGGCAGCTTCCGGATCCATGGGCCCTCCTGTTTTTAAGAGGCTAATATAACTCCGAGACATTCTAACAGGTTCAGAAGGAGTGCCCTGAAGTAATGTATCTGAGAAGATTCATCCAGAGGGAAGTCCAGCAGCAGAGGGCTACCTACAAACAGGACTCCAACATCATTACCCACCCAGCTAGGCTCACAAATGTTGGAGAAGCCATCACCAGCAGCTTGACTCAAATGACATTTGACACAAGTCCCTGCTCTGTGTGTGCAGCTCAGTGTTGCCAGCTGCCTACTGGCAGCTCTCTCAGCACCTGGACAAGTACATTTGAGATGGACAGTGTGATTACATCTGAGACTTCCAACAAATCTGAATGCATAGAAAAGTGTAGAAATGAAAAGTTGTCTCTACCTCTATAATGCTGCACACAGTTTCTATCCTTGTTTCCATATTCTTTTTAGTTAAGTCTTGAAATAAGTGTCCAGATTGTTTTATTTAGCAGTGCTAGAACCCAAAAATGATCTCCTTGGGACTGTCTCAGCATCTGCCATAAATCCAGATCCTGCATCCAAGTGCAAGTCCTGGGTGTAATTGTAGAATACACATAAATGGTCCAGTGAATTCAGGCAAAAATAGTTGGTACCATGGTAAAAATCTAAAAATCAGCATGAAGATCCACAGTGTGCTGAAGAAGAGAGACTTCAAGAAAACAAATTTCTGTGGGGTCATTTTTCAGGGATTGTTTTTCTACTTTCCCTTTCCAAACCATGGAAGCCTTAGAGAGTTTATCCCAGAAGAGGCTGTTGGTCATATACCAGATTGCTGATGTAAATGCCCATAGAGTTTTGTTCAGAAAACTATCCTTTGGAGAAAACAAGAGTAATCCTAGTATAACTAGTCCAACAATCTGAAATAAAATGCCTCAGTCACTAAATAAAGGATTAGTAACATTATATTCTGCAAAATAGCCAAATAAATAGTGTTAATTCATTTGTATGCCAATTTGTCTTTCATTTCCTTTTTTTTTTTATTTTCCCATTTGCTTGCCACAATGTTTATGAGTCCATCTTTTTTTCTGCTCCAGGCCTACTTCCTCCATATACACAGATACAGGATTTTAGTCAGACTATTTGTGGTCTGCCTATGGTGGACTAGTGATCAAGTAAAATCGGTCTTTTGTTAGGTGGGTTGGTGAAAGTATACAAAAGACAGGAACAGAAGAAAACACAGAACTCATACAAGGTAGCCAAAGAGGCACTTTGTCTTACAAACATCAGAGGCTGATATTAATTAAATGCAAACTAATGACAGCAAAGAAAGCTGATACATATTGAACACAAATAAAAGAACAGTTCACCATAATAAGCTGTGTTACACTATTAAACTGCAAGATAATTTTTTTTTGAGTGTAGCAATCAGTATTAACACAAGATGTTTTTAATGCTCTAAACTACTAGAATGAATGTGTATTCCTGTCCAAGCCTTAGAAAGCATTTCCAGTCCTGCACCACCCATATGCTTGTTAGGATCAAATAAAGTGAAGGAGCAATTCCCATGGCACTCCTGTGGCTACCAGCCAACCAGCAAATCACTGAAGGAGCACACCAAGAACTTGATACAAACTCAGCCAGACCAGTGGGAAGAAACATTGGAGAGAACTAGATATCTGGGGTGTGTATTTATTAATTGCATCCAGGTGGAAGTGACAGAAGAGGAAGAATAAATGTGGCAGATGCAGAAGTAGCAGAAGCACAGGGTTGGTTTTTTTTTATTTTAATTTAATAATAACAGTAATAATAGTACATTGTTAGTTAAGAAAAAAGTCCAGCCAGAAGGCAAAAGACAATTTTACCTTCAAAGGCATTTGTGGGTTGTCAAAAAGTAAAACCCAAACAAAAAGCACTGAAACATTACAAAGCAAACCTGTGACTGGGACTCCCCAAATGTCATATGAGGGCCTAAAAACATGAAAGCAATGACTCACTCACACCAGGAGACCACAAAGCCACTCAGTTCAAATAATCTGCTTCCATTATTTATGGCATTCATCACATAAAGATATGTTTGCCTATTCTCTCCTGGTCAAAACATACAAAAATACTCAAGACATCACACACATGCCCACACACACACCCCTCCAAGCCTGAAGTCACTGTTTTCAACACATCTAAGAGGAAACACTTTGTAGTGTGCTAGAAGACTAGCAAAGTAAGTTCAGGTCACATCCCTGACCTTTCACAATGCAACCCCTCCTATTGGGTGCTCTCCAACACATCTCCAATACTGGCAGACATGCCAGTGTACTCACTGTCATCAGCAAAGCAGCACAGACCTGCCTGATGGACATGGCCACCCTGTTGCCCACCCCACTTTCCAGTCCATGAATGGTCTTTGCCACATGCTCTTGCTGCAAGGAGATCATCTTGGCTCAGCATTTCTCCAGCTCATCTGGGCTTGCTTCAAAATGAAACTAATGGATGCAGTAAAGGAAAGCCACTGTCCATTCCATTAGATCTTCCAGTGGGGATGACTGGTAGACCGGGATTAGTGAGGGTACAGCAAGGCAGGCCTGCTCCAATGTGCTGATTGAGCCAGTAACAATCACACGAAGGCAACATTTCAGTTCCTTGCCCATTAGGCCTCTGGACATTTGTACACATTCCTTCAGTTTCGCTTGGAGGTCCACTGTGAGCCAGGGCTGTGGCTGTGGACTCTGTTATATGTATCCACAATGCTGTTTCCCATTAAGAAAGTGCTGGAATTAAATTAGGATGACAGAAGAAACAGGAAGAAGAGCTAACTGAGCATCATATAAATTTGGCTTAAAGCAAAACTGAAATATTTTCTACTTTCCTACTCAAGAGGAATTAACAGTCATTCACTAAAGCTAACACTGCCTGGAGAAAATGTTGGATCCAGTAAAGGAAAGCCTGTTAGGAATATGTAATTGGAACCTCATTCTCTTGATTTTTGTAGGTTGTTGTAGTCCCTTATGCAAGGGGAAAAGGACTGCTAAGGGCACCCTTTCCGTGCAGCATCTTTCAATTTACATGAAAAGAAGCTCTTGCAATAAAGCTACATTTTAAAGCATACATCTTTAGGCTGAGGACTTTAGACTTTTCTTAAGGCTGTAGGAGTGGGGGGGGGGGCCGCGGCCCGCAAAGTGCAAGCTAGAATGAAAAGAAAAACCTAGAAAGACTTCTGAATGAGTATTTGTCAATGAAAATTCACTCATAGGATAGAACTAAATGCAAGTTTTAAAAATCTCACCCAATTTAGTCAATTGCAAATCTAATCTAATAATTATCTTTTTTTCATAGTTTTAACTCCTAAAATTTAACATGAGGAACATATCATAATGTTTATTAAGATAAACAAAACAATATGTTCAAGTAAACAACACAGTTTAAAGGTCCAACCTTGTGTCAATGATGAGACAGGGCAATCATATGGCAATATACTCCAGAAGTTTTCAGGATCAGTTAAATTTTTGTCAGGGAAATATTAACCAAATGAACGGCAATTAACTTGCCTTTATGCTCTATGAAAAGAAGTAAAATGAATCCATAAAGAACATTAAACAAAACAACCTTGTCCCATCACTTTTCTTTAGTGTTACTTCTTCCTTCATCTTTGAACACAACTTTTTTTTTTTTTTTGAGTCTGTTATAAAACGGACTGTTTTATTATATAATAGTATAAATAAACTTGTCATTCATGTTGGTCATTCATACTGGTCATTTCTATAGTCAGTAGATGTTAGGGTCTGTGAAAACATATTTTCATATTAACATGGCCAAAGGCTGAAAATGAAAGCATAAGACCATATTCCTATAAGAGAGAGACTTTTATTCCTATAAAGGAGGATTTTTCAAATTTTAAAAATTTGAATTCAGAAGAAATATAATTCTTAGGATTAAAAAAAAAAAATTGCTTAGTAATAATATTACTACTCAATAATATTACTACTCATTGCAGAAATGTCTGTGGCAAGTAGTTTTTTGATCCGTTGAGAAAATGTTGAGAATTCTCATTTTCTTCATGTGTGATGCACTTTTAAACAGGGGTATTTTTAATATTTGAAGCATGCTTCAGGATGAAATACTGCACCTTTGGAGAACTGATTGCAGAACTGAGTGCAAAACACTTCTTTACCCAAAGCAATGTCTCTGAACACTTTTTTTGGAAATACATTCTCATGATGGAAGGTAATTTGAAATTTTCCTGTTCATGATAATGTCAGACCCTTCTAGTCTGTTCAGAACTGAACTTCATTACATAAAAGTTATTATGAAGAAAACAAAAACCACGTACATGGTACACAGTAAGTAAATAACAAAAACTGAAATAATACCAGAAATTCAGGCAAACTGCTTCAAAATGTATATTATCAGAATAGTCAAAGCAGTATGTATACATCTCTGATTTATCAGAAATACAGAAAAACAGACATCAAAAGCATACCTCTGAATTTACTATTACTTTCCTATTCCCTTTAAAGGTCCTTGTGCTTACATAACATGCAATTTCTTGTGAACAGAATATTCAGCAAATTCTGTCTCTTTAACTTTGCATAGTTTATACAGACAAATTATAACTTTCTTTGGTATGATCTTTATGCAGTAATGCTTGGTAACTAATGAAATGGACTGCTTAGAGAGTATCTGAACTTTGGTGTAGGCCATTTAATTCTGCTTCAGTTACAAAGCAGAGTTGTGAAAATTCTCAGAACTAAGTGTATATAAACAGGAAAAAAAAAGAGAAAAAGAAAAACATAAAATTAGAGAAATAGAAAAACAGAAAGAAGACTCACAACAATGTTGTAGGATACATAATCACAGGATTTATATTCAGATTCTCCAACAATATCCCAAAAAGCCTACCTATTCATCTTTCCCAGCAAACATTTGGGAAATTATCTCTGCTCTGTAGGACAAAAAGTACATGTTGCAACATGAAAGTAACAGCTACAGGAAGGATTATAGGTTGCCTTAACTAAAGCATTGATCCAGTCTGACATCAAAAGCCAAATTTAGATTTCAGCATCTGTGAAATGTGACTTGTCTTTATTAGATCAGGGAGGTTGCCTGCACGTGACGCTACCAGCCATTATAAATTAATGCATTTGTCAGAAAGGAGCATCGATTTCCAAAGGCAGTCACCACCTGTCCATACTAATTTCTCTTTGGAAAACTGGTTTGATGCTTTCTTTGTTTGTTTGTTTGTTTGTTTGTTTTGCTTATGAAACTCTGTAAATCCCATGTAAAGTTTCACAGAATCAGAATCACAGAATTTCTAGGTTGGAAGAGACCTCAAGATCATCAAGTCCAACCTCTGACCTAACACTAACAGTCCCCACTAAACCATATCGCTAAGCTCTACATCTAAACGTCTTTTAAAGACCTCCAGGGATGGTGAGTCCACCACTTCCCTGGGCAGCCCATTCCAATGTCTAACAACCCTTTCGGGAAATAAGTTCTTCCTAACATCCAACCTAAAACTCCCCTGGCGCAACTTAAGCCCATTCCCCTTCGTCCTGTCACTAGGCACGTGGGAGAACAAATCAACCCCCACCTCACTACAGCCTCCTTTGAGGTACCTGTAGAGAGCGATAAGGTCACCCCTGAGCCTTCTTTTCACCAGGCTGAACAATCCCAGCTCCCTCAGCCGCTCCTCATAGGACTTGTTCTCCAGGCCCTTCACCAGCTCCGTCGCCCTTCTCTGGACTCGCTCAAGCACCTCGATGTCCTTCTTATAGCGAGGGGCCCAAAACTGAACACAGTACTCGAGGTGTGGCCTCACCAGAGCCGAGTACAGGGGGACG
This sequence comes from Heteronetta atricapilla, assembly GCA_011075105.1. Classification (NCBI taxonomy): domain Eukaryota; kingdom Metazoa; phylum Chordata; class Aves; order Anseriformes; family Anatidae; genus Heteronetta; species Heteronetta atricapilla. The sequence continues at coordinate 69,698,711 of CM021734.1, read as the reverse complement.
ATCACCTCCCTAGCCCTGCTGGCCACACTGTTTCTTATACAGGCCAGGATGCTGTTGGCCTTCTTGGCCACCTGAGCACACTGCTGGCTCATATTCAGCCGACTATCAACCATCACTCCCAGGTCCTTCTCTGCCTGGCAGCTCTCCAACCACTCATCTCCCAGCCTGTAGCTCTGCTTGGGGTTATTGCACCCCAGGTGGAGGACCCAGCAGTTGGCCTTGTTGAACTTCATGCAGTTGACCTCAGCCCATCGGTGCAGCCTATCCAGATCCTCCTGCAGAGCCTAGAGCAGATCGACACACACACCTAACTTGGTGTCATCTGCAAACTTACTGAGGGTGCACTCAATGCCCTCATGCAGATCATCGATGGAGATATTAAAGAGGACTGGCCCCAGCACCGAGCCCTGGGGAACGCCACTAATGACTGGCCTCCAACTGGATTTGACTCCATTCACCACGACTCTTTGGGCCCGGCTATCCAGCCAGTTTCTAACCCAACGAAGCGTGCGCCAGTCCAAGCCAAGAACAGCCAGTTTCTTGAGGAGAATGCTGTGGGAAATGGTGTCAAAAGCCTTGCTGAAGTCAAGGTAGACCACATCCACAGCCTTTCCCTCATCCACCCAGCGTGTCACTTTGTCATAGAAGGAGATCAGGTTCATCAAGCAGGACCTGCCTTTCATAAACCCATGCTGACTGGGCCTGATCACCTGCTTGCCCTGCAAGTGCTGCGTGAAGACTCTCAAGATAATCTGCTCCATGAGCTTCCCTGGCAATGAGGTCAAACTGACAGGCCCGTAGTTTCCCGGGTCAGTCCTCCGGCCCTTCTTGTAGATGGGCGTCACATTTGCTAGCCGCCAGTCAACTGGGACCTCCCCCGATAGCCAGGACTGTTGATAAATGATGGATAGGGGCTTGGCCAGCACCTCTGCCAGTTCTCTCAGTACCCTTGGGTGGATCCCATCTGGCCCCATCGACTTGTGCACATCCAAGTGCCGTACCAGGTCACCAACCATTTCTTCATGGGTAGAATATTGTATTTCTTACAATAATAATTTTATGGTTTTGCTGTTGGCCCATTACATGTGTCTCTTCACTATATTTCAAGTATTTACAAACTTTCGGAGTGGATAAGCTACAACTCTCTACTAGCCCAGTTTGATTGGGCATGTCAAGTTCACAAATATAAGCAGTTACTCTCTCACCAGAAATCATAGTTCATTTTAGGAAAGGGATCCATGTCCCATTGCCTCTAAATTTGGTTAAGGAAGGAAGGAAAAACTTGCTCAGTGCTTATATTTGAGTGGCAGCAGACACAAATGTTATTTTAAATAAAGGCTGAATACTCTTCCTGAGAGGAGAGTGTAATTGAAAAGTTATTAAAGGTACCTGAGACAAATAGTTCAAAGTAAAGTCAAAGTTCAGTAAATTATGAGTTCACATGAACATCCCTGAAGTGCATATTAGCACTTGTGAAGTTCTAAAAGAGCAATCAAAATTTTAAACTAACAATCTGTAAAAATCAGGAGTCTCAAAATAGTTCCTGCAGGACACTAACACTTTTCTAAATTTACAATAAACCTTATGGTGTTTCTCCTTTATTTTATTCTCTGAGATTTTCTCAAGACTGAAGTTAAATCTTCCATTTTCTCTGCAATTGCATCTTCCTTTTTTCCCCAACATCTCCAATGATAATTTTATTTCTGATTCCATTTGATTTTTTCTCTCTTTTTCCCCTTACAGATGTTTTATCGTCTTAACCATCAATCTCTTCTGTAGTATTTGTTTTCAACCTAGTTGTAGCAGCTCTGTAAGGCTATGCAAAAGCCAGACTGCCTGTTTATCTAAAAAAGCAGTGTTTTCAGTCAAAATGGAGAATGCACAGCATCCAGAATTTGTACAGACTCCACTTTGACTCCTTCTGTGGTTTTACAGCATGCATTCAGGAGACAAAGAGAGCCAAGAGCACCATGGTTTGGATAGGAAGTATCTTATTGGTAATGACCACACAAAACAGCCACATTTTATCAGTAAAAGCAATATAAAAGAATATTTGCAAACAGACGAGAGCAATGCAAACACTATCTTAGTCCCTACAGCTTGTTATGCTCCAGCATCATAACAGGGTGCTTTCTATTCTTGAAGCATGTCTTCTTTAGTAAAGAAATATATTATACCCTGGACAGTGAAAAGAAAGGGAAATAAGCTGGTATTCTGAAATCAAATGTCAAATCTTCCCCTCCTCTAAGTTTGCAAATGATTATAAAAAGCTTAGCTAGAAGCAAATTCTTATATCTGGATATACACCAAAACATTCTTATAGACATAATACTTGAACTACACACATTTCTATGGTAGATACCTATACAGTGGCCAGAAAGAAATATTAGTTGTAAACAACAACTAAAGATACTTCTGAATATTCTCTAGATCACATGTGCAAGCAGCTATAGAACTTGATTCCCAGAATGTCTTTGCTCCAAGAATACTAGTAAAGGACACTTTTATGTCCTTATTTCCTCAGTTTTCTTCACATTTGAAAATAGAAGAATATCTAAAACAAACACAACACACCTGACTTAACTGTTACCTAAAGTGACTCAAAGCTTTCACTGTTATTTTTTTTTTTCTTTACTAATGTGAATTTAATCACAGTAAAGTGCTCTGGATGAATTCTTCATGAGCTCTATTTCTGTCATTCTTCTGCTGAGACATGACAGCATTTCATGGTTAAAAAAATTAATCCTCATTATTATCTCCTGACACACTTTAATTAAAGAAATAATAGAAGTACACACATGCTATAACTAGAACATTGCAGGGTAAAATAAGGTAGGAGATTCTCTCAGAAAAACAACTTGTGACAGAGAAACAGTTCCCACCTAGTGAGAGTTTAAAACCTCTGACCCGGCACATGTGAGTGAGAAATTTCCCTTCACTGTAAATGAAGAAATTACAGAAAGTCCCTTGATACTTTAATTTTCTGGCCTACATGTTCAAAATTAAGCATTGCAGCCCAAATTTCAAACAAAAGATAGTGGAACAAAAGATAGTTTAGAGATAATTACAAGACACTTGAGGCTTTTAACATAGGTTGTCTTACCTAGTCACATATAATTCTACTTTAACATCAATTGAATACTAAGAAATTTCCTGTTCAAAAAAGGATGATTAAAAATATGTGAATATATAAGAAGAATTTCAAAAAATCAATATTATGCACTTTTTAATAAGCAGCTTCTAACAAAATTTTCAGTCCAGTACATAAACATTATCATTTTGTATTTAAAACTTATGTGTATCACAGATACAAGATGAAAGACAAAGGGCATAGGTTACAATATGTGAGAAATTCTGACTGAACATAAGGATGAAGATTTTCCCCATGAGGGCAGTGAAACACCAAGACAGGTAGCCCAGAGAGGTTTTGGAGCTTCCATCCTTGGATATACTCAAAACTCAACTTGTCAAGACCCTAGGAAACCTGATGTAATTTGACATGCTGTCAGCTGGAGGTGGTTCTGTGGAGGTTTCCTCCAACCTGTGTCATTCTGTGATTTACATATGAACTTGTAGGTATAGCTTATAAAGAAACTGAACACCCACGTGCTTTGAAATGTTCAGATGGAACTTTGGGAAGATCTTTCAGAACAGAAGATTTTTAAAAAGAAAAGTTCATGTATTTTCATATTTTCTGCGGTCTTTCAACCACTGTAGCATAAAAATTACTCCACATCAACAGTCTGATATATTGATTTTTAAATGATATTTCCCATTACATATTCATCTATACTTAATGCTAAATTGTTGGGTGGGGAGTTTCTTTTAAAGAAGAAAAAAAAAAAAGTGAGGTGCCATTTGATCAAAAATATTTAAGGGCGATTTTCATTTTAGCAAGAAAACTGAAGTTTTTTGTTTTGGGTGACTTAAAATTAATAGAAGTGAAAGGTTTGTAAAAAAGGGACCCCACACTTGAAATATTATTCAGGGAAGTGATTTCCTGAGCTGTCACCTGATACCTTCTGATCAGTTTTCTGATCTCTGAGGAGCCAGCCTTCACCTGTATTGCCCCAGTATTTCAGACTCCACATCCTCTCCATGTTGAGCCATATCCTTCCCCAGAAAAAAACATCTGAAGGTTTGGGTGGTTGATGATGACAATTCCAATAAAACATCTACGGACTACCCTACTGTTAACCTCCTATCAAAGGGGGATATTTTCATCAGGCAATTTAAACTGAAATTGTTTCTTCCTGTCTGCAGGGAGCAGCACAGCACAGCCTAACCTCACAGCTTGTAGGCATTGCTGGAGTTGCCACAAATATCTTTGAAGCTGGGGGAGGGATGAATTACTACTGTCCTACCTGAAGAATACGTCAGGAAACAGCCCACAGCTTTAGGAGCAGCAGATCCAGCATTAACACCTATTGTTTCAATGCTGACAGCAAAATAGAGTCTTTGTCAGAAGCGCATTTTTAACAGTTAGTTTTCATCAGTGTGTCAAGCAAAAGCATAACACTGAAAGTCAGAGCAGGAAGCCCAGCCAGTCTTGACTTGTGGAAGAGCTCCACGCACACAACTCTCTTATCCTGCCTTCGCAAACTCAGGTTAACCTGAGCTGCTAGAGCTGAACCTTACTTCTCTACTCACCTGGCCTCTGCAACTGCCCCAGCTTGAATTAATCTCCTTGATGATAAATTGGTTGACACCCAGTGGTTGCTCATGGACAGCAGGGTTAGCACCTCCTTGATTCATCTGCAATACATCACAGTAGGATCCTATTTCATCTATTACATCTGCAAAAGGGTGGCATATTAGACTGATAAATATCCAGCTCTTTTCTTCTTCTCTTTGTCCCATTCCCCAGTAAAGTCTCAGCTGGTAAAATAAATCCTTGTTATTAGTTTCCTAGTCCATGACCTTGTCCTTTTCAGTATTGAATATAATCCTGCTTCTATTACCCCAACATTGAAGATAATCATTGTGATATTCTTGTACTCCATGATATTGACAGTGGCTCCCAGGTTAATATAAATTGAAAATCTGATTGACACAATTTAATTTCTTGTTCCAAGTCATTAAAGATGAAATAAAAATTAGTCTCAAATCTGATCCTTGAAGATTTCCAGTTGTATTCTCCCTTGGCATGTCTCTTCCATGTTCAGCACACACTACTGGGCCATCCCCTTTATCCAATATCCTAACCATTCCACAGTTCTTGTAGAAGAACTTTAGTACAAGAACTTTGTTCTTGCAACTCCCATCTTCTCCAATTTAACTTGCACAATCTCAGGTGATCCATTGAACACCACATAGCTGAGATCCACCACATTTCTTTTATCTAGACAATCAGTTATCAGAGAAAAAGATGAAGTGACATGATCTATACTTCCTGTCCAGATTCCATTGTATGCCTGAGTCAGGGTTAGGAGCCACCTGCCAAGCGTGAAAGCATCATTTGTTCAGATTCTCACATTAGTCTTGCCCTTGAGCAGAGCCCCCTGTGCTGCTGTGGCAGAGCTCAGGCATCTACAGCCCTCCTAGCAGCTCCTCTTTCAGCACCAGTGCAAATAAACATACGTCCCTCTGCAGTGGTTCAGCAGATTAAAACAACTGAAGATCAAGCAGAGATCTGCATGTTGAATTCAGTTCCACAACAAACTTAATCCCACATCTGACTTTGCATACAAAAGTCAGTTTGCACACTTGCTGTCACACAGTAGCTGGGTAACTCAACATATCTCTGTGATTCTGGTCCTTGGCCTCTCTGCCAGGGTCTTTAGTTGTGGTTGGCTTACAGATGGATACCCCCTACTGCAGAGAACTGTGGTAGGCTGGCAATATTTCCCCCCTCTGGAAGCAATTGGATTGAAATTAGGTACTAGTCGGGATGAGAGACCTTGATATAGCAAACACCAACCAACATGGCCATAAAAGTCATCTGCTGTAGCTTGCAGAAACTTCAGTGCTTCATAATGTTCATAACTCTCATAATGCCTACAAGTGTCTCACAGTGATGCCTTGGCAATATTTGCAGCTGGAAAGGAATCGGCTTTCAATCATTTTTTGGCTGACAGTGTTGACACAGATTGCTAACCAGAGTGGTGACTAAGTCTGACTGAAAGATATGTGACTGAAAAAAGAAACCAACATGCTTTGAGCTGTGTTTTAAACTTGTGTGTATTCTTTCACTTCTTATGTAAGCAATCCGTCTGTAATAGCAGATCACTGTCTTGCAAGGAAAAGGTTGCAATGGAATTGTCTAAAACCGACAGTGTCTGTTTTAACACTTGCAAACACAATCCCAAATGTCTGGGGGTGTCTCAAATACGTATTTTGTTACAAGCAGTCAGGCTTAAATCTTGGGCTCATCACTAGAACTGGGTGGTGTAACCATAGTGATTTCCCTTCAGTTGCTAGACTTTGGCTTGCCCTGAAAACAGGGAAAGAAAAGAGAGATTTAAACAATTCATGCAATATTGAACTGACACAGACTGATTGCTGAACCTACATTGATGTTGCAGAGGAGCAAGGATTTTTATGACAAACAATCTTTGCATACAAAACTTGAGGAAGTAAAGAATACAGTTAAAAACTGATCAAGATTAAATAATTGGAATGGTTCATGGAGATAAAAAAAAAGAGTTGCTCCCTGAGACAAGACATAAGTCAGAACTCAAAACTGCAGCAGCTGTCACTGAAGCTGGCAATTTACAACATTTCTCTAAGCCTATAGAATTTCATTTTACTACAGCCAAAGCCAGTTTACTCTCCCATCCTGCCCCCTACACATTCTAAGTAAAATTATATATGTTAAATTAACTGTCAGAGTTTTTGCAGAAGCTACAGAGCTCTTTCTCATCTGATGCTATTTCACTGCTTGATGCACAGACATTTGTCTGTTTTAACAGGTCTGCAATCCAGGAGAGATCCATAAGTTAACATTCATACAGCTGCCTTAGAACAGGGCTGTTAAGCTACCCAAGACAGGAGGTCCTCTATAGTCCTGTCTCCAGTAATGACCAGTATAGAATCATAGAATCATAGAATATCCTGAGTTGGAAGGGACCCTTAAGGATCATCAAGTCCAACTCTTGACATCGCACAGGTCTACCCAAAAGTTCAGACCATGTGACTAAGTGCACAGTCCAATCTCTTCTACTATCTAAAAAGATACAAGAACCCTCCATCATACAGAAGGGGAATCACCTCCCCATAGCTTTATGGGTCAGACTGAAAATAACAGGGAAGTTATTGTACCCTAAACCATGCTAATTTGTATTCCCGTCAAGACTTATTTATGACACATTTTCCTCAGCCTGTTTTAAAGACTGCAAATTAGGTGTCAGATTCACTTCTATTATTAAAAATAGCAAACTGAAAAGCATACCAAGAAAGTAATTGATTTCACTCATCTTAAATTATGAGGAATTACAGCAGAAGATTTCTCCCTGAAAGCAGTAGTGAGTGCTTAAGTGAGACCTGCTGCTGGCTTTGTGCTCTAGAGTTCGGAGTGGTGGGGGAGGAGGCAGGACTATCCTTTTCTAGTAGTAACTCAGATTGTTAGAGCAAGCTCATCCAAGTCCTAGAGTCACTACCTGGTTTTCTATCCTGCCCCAAAGAAAATGCACATGGTAAGTTAACTGTAGGACATTTTGGAAAATCAATCTAGTAAAAGGAATGAAATATTAGGATGAGAGTTAGCAAAGAGAGGCAGAATTGTCTAGTTGTTTCCTAAACACCGTTCTCCACTCCATTTATTAGCTCTACAATTACTGTTTATAAAGAGTCAATCTCCAGGAAACAGATGTTCATATTAACCTGAGATGCCTAGAGATATTGTAATCAGCTGAAAGCAAGCAGGAAAACATACTATTTAGTAGTTTGGTAAATTTATTACTATGCTCTAACAGGTACCAAAGCCATTTCTGCTATAAATAAATGACAAACTAACCGTCTACACAGGAAAAAAAAAAAAAAAAATCCATCTGGAAAGTCCTGCAACTAGCTACTGTGTTTATCTCTAAGCCTTTCAGCAATCACTGATGTAAATCCATTAATTCTCTAATCAAGCTTTATGTGATCCTGTAAGGCAAATAACAGGTGATATATATGGAAAAGGTTCACTCCACTAAAGCTATATCTGACTGCACCAGTAACCTTAACAGAAGCCATTTGCCATGTTTCTTCATAGCTTTTGTTACTGCATGGCATGGTGCTGTGTCCTACTTTGTGATGGATGTGATGGAGCATTAGTCACTTGCAAGGGCTTTACCTCCATCTAGAAGTCACCAGGCAGAGCCATTTTATTCCACTGAAGAATTAGAAATCAGAGACTTGCCACCAGGACCACAAAGAAGAACCTCCCCATCACTGCTCATGTCATGAACAGCATCATGACTTGGTCACCATCTCAGCCATATAGTAAAATTGACAAACAGTTGGTTTCCTGTCCCAGTTTCAGTGTCTTACTACCTCTTTGCCACAGATCAGTTTTACAGGTTCAAAAGAAGAGCTACAGCTCTCCCATATTTTGCTTCTCTGCCAGGATGCTTCACTGCCATTGTTTTTTCACTTATGTCCGCAAATACCCCATTTATTTTCAGAAAAGTCAAGACATCTGAACCCCCACATTTCATATGCCTCTGACTCCAATGCCTTTGATAAGCTCTGTAATAACTTAAGCAAGTCCTACCAAAAGCAGCTGTTGGGAGAACATTACGTTTTAGCTTTAAACAACAGTGGCACAGACCTACTCTTTGCATAGCTTGGCCAGCTACATGAAGAACATTTCTGGCTGAATACAAGTGGATTTTAACAGAAAATGTGTCTTTCTACTCAGTGGAGGCACTAAGGAAAAGAAACGGAAAAATAGTCATATTTGTAGAAGAAGGAATAAAAACATAGGCACAATTTGAAGTGCTTGTTTCACTCCTGAAAGCACACTGAATTTCCATTCCTCTATGGGATGGAAATTGTTTAATTTGCAAAGCAGTGAAAACTTACCAGGAGCAAGCAGCTGTTTGCTTGTTTTTAAATGAAAGAAATTCATGAGGGCTTTTAGTTGACATGGTTAAAGCACTGCAAGGACTCCAGAATTAAAAACCCCAAAAGTAAACATTGCTTGGCCAACAAACTATGGATTTAGGAACCCTCAACACTCAGCAGACTCTCTGGCATGTATCACGTCAATCACAATAAATTAAGGACACACCAAATCTGCATCTTATGCGTCAGTGATCAACACATATGTGTCACCATGATATGTTTTAACTTAACCATTCATACCATGACACAGCTGTCCGTAAAAAACACTAAAGGGAGTAAAGCTGTGTGCAAAAACACTGCTGGATGTACTGCTGCTGCCATGTCAGGATGGTCCAATAAAACTATTATTTCAGTAGAATAATAATAACAATTATTATTATTATAGTAATAATAATGTCTCTCAGAAAGGCTTCCAGTCTGTCCTTTTCAAAAATCACTATGGATGACAAGCTTCACAGCAGAGCTTCAACATTCAGCAACCATCTCTAGCAAGTCAGGAGAAGTTGAAGGGCCAGCCTGGCTTTCCTTTGGCAAGCAGTTCAGATACTATTTTTTCTTTAATTTAATGTTGTTGTTTTTTTTTAAGTACACACAAGATTTTTTCTGCTGATAACCAAGAGATAAATGCAAGACAATACTGACCAATATAATAAACAAACGTAGCCAAGGAAAGGTAGCAGATAGGTCACCAGATGCCAAGCCACAGATTTTGGGAGCCACAGTCAGTCAGCAAGTGTCAGCACAGCTTTGGCAGCAGATCTGAGCTTCTTCCATCACTCTGGCCTGCAAGCTGTAAAAGGGCTTTACAGAGATAAAATGACTGGCCTCTGACGTAGAGCCAAGCATGGCTCCAAACTGCTGACTTGTCCTGGTTACTCCTGGTCTCCTATGACTAACAATCAAAATCTTCAACAACATTTGCCTTCATCTGAGAACAGTAAGCATGCTCTATAAACTTTCACAAGTCCCTGTATTTTTCTTGCCTCTTTTTTGAGGCTTTAAAACTGTTCTAGGCTATAGCTTCACAGCCACTCTGAGCTGCTCTGCCTTCCTCCATCACTTAGGGCTGTCTTTTCTGCCTTATCACTAGTATTTGGGTAGCCCTTATTGTGGTAGGATCAAGGAACTTATTTACATTTAAAAAAAAAAATAGTATTGACAAGGTTAATTTTTAAACTGGAACAGTTTTCCCTGCTTCCTAACTAGCTATTCCAATGTGTGTTGACCCACAGGAAAGGATGAGAATAGTGGTCATCTTGGGCTTCAGTGGAGTGAAACCATTCTGAGGCTTCATTATCAGAGAGAGATTTTTCACCTTAAGCTGGTTAAGGTGATTCTTTAATCAAAGAAAATTGATTTTTGGTTTTGCTTTATCTTTAATCTTGTTTGCAAGACAACACTTTCCTAGGTTTTTGTTATATTGGTGCCAACTTTCTGCATGAAGCTACTCAGTTTTCCAAATAATTACCTTTCCTATGTTCTCCCCAGTTACTTATTTTTCAGAAAAGAGACGCTGTGCTTCCATATCCTAGTCAGTACTCAGGGGTACTCGCATGCCTTCAAACTGACGGATGAGTTTTTATTGGTCTTGCTTGTTTTTCTCTCTCCTGAAATGCATACACATACTATAAAATGTTTTGAAAAATGGATTCCTATGAAGCTGGAAATGGCACTGGATTTGTAGGGTTTTAATCAGATTAATCACATTAAATTGGCCAACTCAATTAGTTATCCAATTGGTTATGCTATTAGTAAGATAAAAATAAAACAAGGTCCTTTATTAACACTCTAAAAATATCCTGGATTCTGTTCTGAGGATTTAGTGTCAATGATGCATGCATTTAAAGGCAAACTGAGTCCCTGCAAAAGCCAAAAGCAAGTTTTCCACAGAAAATTTGCATCAGTATTATGAACTCATCAACTACGATGTTAGATCATCATGTAAGCAGCTTAATATTTAAATTATGCAGCTCATGAGAAATCACAGGGGGAAGAATTTTTCTCAAGCTGCCTTTTGTAAAAACATCCTGGATGCAAGCCTTCACAGCACACTTGGTTATCAGTGACCACAAGATGACAGATTCAGGATCCAGAGGACACCTGGAAAAGTGAGCAGCAGAGTTAAAACTCTGGACTTCAGGACAGTAAAATTTGGCTTGCATGGGTAATCACTAGGTAAAATTCCCCAGCAAGCTGTCATAAAGTGGAAAGGATTTTTAAAGAAAAAAAAAAATCTGAAATCCAGAAACAATCCATCCTGTCATGCATGAAGACCAGGAATTTCAGCAGAAGGCCTATTTGCCTAAGACAGATGCTTCTTGTATGTACTTCTTGTATGTACTGTAACACAGAAGGGAGCATACAAGAGATGGAAGCAAGGCAACAAAACTGGCAAGAAAAGCAAAAATAAAGTTTTTGTGGATGAACAGGCTATGTGGATTTGGATGAACAGCAAGGGGGAGTTTTGCGTTATGTGAAAGAGCAGCTGGAATGCATGTAGTTTTGCCTTGGGATGGATCAGACATCAGTCAAGAGTTGGTGGATCAAGATGATCAAGATTAGCAGGCAGACACACATGGGTGTTGCTGTAGTTGATATCTGCTATAGACCTCCTGATCAGAAAGATGATTGTAAGGACTTCTTCCAAATCCTGGAAGAAGCGTTCTTTTCACAGGCCCTGGCCATCATGAAAAACTTTAACCACCCTGATACCCACTAAAATGATGATACTGCAAGGCTCAAGTGGTCCAGGAAATTTCTTAAATTCACTGACAACAGCTTCCTGGCACTAGTAATTAAGAAGCCAAAAGGGAAGGTCCTCTGCTGGACGTGATAGTTAAAAACAAGGAAGAACTGGTCCAAGACATGAAAGTCAGAGGCAGTCTTAGCTGTAGTGACCATGAGATGACCATAAGAGTTCAGGATCCCAAGATGAGTTAACAGGCCAAAAAAAAAAAAAAAAAAAAAAAAAAAACAGGACCCAGACCTGGATTTCAGGGGGCCAGAATTCAACTCTTTAAATATCTGCTTGTAAGAATCACAGGATATGGCTCTGGAGAAGAGTGGTCCAGAAGAACTGTCTGATATACAAAGATCAGCTTCTCCAAGTTCAAGAAGAATCCATCCTGACAAGCAGAAATTCAAGAAAAAGCAGCAGGAGATCAGCATGGATGATCATTTCTAATGAATTCAGACATAAAAGGAAAAGTACCAGAGGTAGAAGCAAGGGTAGGTGACCCAAGAGAAGTACAGAGTTGCTGTTCTGTGTTGCAGGCATAGGGTTGGAAAAGTCAAGACTGACCTGCGGTTGAATCTGGCAAGGGATGTGAATGGTAACAAAAGATGATTCTGTAAATATATAAATAGAAAAAGAAAGATCAGGGAAAATGTGGGCACACTGTTCTCTTGTGGGGTCATGTTCTCTTCAACTTTCTGTCCAGTGCTAATAAAATTAGCACGGAATGTGTTATGACTTACACAGTAGTGTATAAGATAAAATTCAGCAAACAACTTCCATCTGCTCCCAGGCTAACAATAAGCTCTGCTTTGCCTGCAGCACTGTTCACTGACACCACGAGGAATTCTGAGCTCTTATTGCTGTGCCGTCCTCCGTAGACATGCAGTACACTTCCTAATGGACTCATAGTTCACGCCTGCTGAGCTAACTGGAAATTACAAGAAAAACATCAAGTACTTTGGAAACAACTGTTGTCAATTCTCTTTCTTATTGGTACCAAGGGAAGTGGTGTTTGTTTAATTCTCCACTTTTTTGCAATGTTTTCACTTTCCTGAAACTTTAACATGCGGCTTCTTTCCAGCAACATTTTCTTAGTTTGTTTTATTCCTCATATCACATATCAAGTGGTAGACCCTCAAAGCTGATCTATGCCCACCTCTTTAAGAGTCATCCTTCCAGTCACTAAGGAATCACCTTCAAGTAGTTCAATGCTAGAATGTCAGAGGTACTGTTTCCCACCAAATGCCCATCCTCACTCCTGTGTATTCATGCTTTCAGCCCAAGCTAGCTGAAATATGAAATATTTTGGAACATAAATTAAAGCTTGAAATTTCTTTACCTTGGAGTGCTTGCTCTGCAGAGAGGATGAAGACAGCACTACTTGGGCAAAATGTCACAGTCCTCAAATATCACTCCACTGTTCCCTTTCGTACCTGCATATGAACAGACACAAGGTTCTTCACTCAGAGGGTGGTCAGGCACTGGGACAGGTTCCCCAGGGAAGTGGTCACAGCACCAAGCCTGATGGAGTTCAAGAAGCATTTGGACAATGCTCTCAGATGTATGGAGTGATTTTGGGGTGCTCCTGTGTGGAGCCAGGAGTTGGACTCACTGATCCTTGTGAGACCCTTCCAGCTTGGGATATTCTATGACTCTGTGATCTCTTTTCTTCCCATACAACAAGCAGCGTGTTCAGGCCTCCCAGGCTAGCAAAGCTCTAATAAGAGAGCAAAAGCAGAGAGCAATTAAATGGGAAAACAATCCCAAGTACAGAAGTACTATCTCTTCTTCTCCACATAACACAGAGCAGAAAAGAGAAGATTTTAAGAGGGGGATTTTAGCCTCCTCTAAGTTAAATAATGGCAGATCCATGAAGCACAACTATCATAACAGCCCATTTAAATCTCAGAAGCAGTAATAAATGCATGCACCAAAACACTGAAAAAAAATATGCAACAAAATAGATGGTCTTCTTTCAAGAATTGAGAGATATTTTGCCTTTCACTTTCCTTTTTTCAGTAATGATTGAAGACATTGGACATGATTCTAATCCCATTGTAGTTAAGGGGACTTGTGCTGTTGACTGCAAAGAGTAACATTGCATCCCAATACAGTAATGATAAGTGCCTTCATTTACAACATGCTACACTTATAATGAGTCTAATCTTGTTCCTGGCTGTGCTTTGAACAGTAACGGGAATCATCATTACAGCTATGCGGACTCCTGCCAGATCTCTGCTTCTTTCTGTAAGAAACAACTGTGATGCTACATTCTTAATTTAATTGTGAGGTTATAAATGCCAACAAGGTTTATGAGATGAGACACTTCTCTGGAGAATTACTAGCACTTCTGAAAAAGTGCAGGACACTTCACTATCAACTAGAGCTACCAATTGGATCAAACAAAATAACAATAACTTGCACAACTTTTTCTCCTACAAAAATCTTGCATCTACAAGCAATTTGCAATTTTCTGTCAGAAAATAAGATTTCTACAAAAGTGAAGCTTGCTTTGAGAAAACTTGAATCTTCTTAAATATTTATATATATGTATATATATAAAATAGTTCATCTCACCAAAACAGAAGATATTTTTTTCTGTTGTCCTGTAGACAATGGAGCTTCCTATCTTGTTTCCCTGACAGATGTTTAGCTCTCAAGAACCGTGTCCTCCTGTGAAACAAGATAGCACATTGAATAATTTGAGTACATGCTTCCAACCTCCTTCCCCCTCCCACTACTTTCGGCTGAAGAGAGGAACGAGACAACATATGCTACATCAGTCTTCATTTGAAAACAAAGCCAGAAGGAACACTAACCTATGCCCTTAGGAAAAAAAAAAAAAAAAAAAAAAGGCAAATACAACCGATCACTACAAAAACTGACCTCCGTGCTCAGCTGGACTGCAGGGTTAATAAAAATATGTAGCTTCCCTGATGTTTTTAGAGAAGAGAATGAGTAGAACATGAATTTTCTTCCTCCATAATTTCGGCAAAAATATTTTCCACTAATTTTTGTGATGTGTATGCAATTGAGCACAAAGTATGCATTGGTAATTACACACAACTGACATTCCTTTGTCTTAAAATAGCTCTTTTGTAGGCTGAGGGCATGAATCTTCCCTAGGTTTCTAAGATTCCAAGATGGACCAGAGGACAGCTGTTACTGAACACTAACACCTTTCTCTGATGCACTAGCATGCTTATAACATATGAGTGAACATGCCTTTTCCAATTTGCAAGTACAGCTGTTACCATTTTCTTAAACTCTACCTTTCCCTTCTCTGTATCCAGCAAACATGGAAGGTAATCTTCCCTAATTAATTGCAGCTTGCAATCACTGCAGGATTTACATATATTGCTATTCTACATTTATGGCCTTTTTTCAGTCAATATTAGTATCCTGATCATCACTCCATATTTAATTTTAAATTGCGATTTCAGTTATGTTTGTCTTGATTAAGTTATACTGTATTTGAATTGCATTGCATCTCATTTTCTGTAGTGCTGCCAGATACTTGATTATTGGATGCTTCTCAAGGATACGATTTAAATTTAAGTTTGTTTGGGTATACAGTGTGTATTCCACCACTATCAATATAGACTGTTATCTATTAAAAGTATATGACATTGATGTGTTTCTTAGATTTGTTTTGCTGTGCAGTGCCCTCATGTGCAAACTCACCTGGATTTCTAACCTTTGACATTGAATTGAGCTAGAACAGTTATGGATGCACGGAATATCCTTCCATTTACTATTTTCTGCTAAGAATTATATTCATAGTGTTAATTTTTTATCTGGTAAGACTTTTGGGATGTGTTTTGATATTCACTACTTAAACATATAAAACAGTAATGGAACATAGACTGAGACAATTTTGGGAAGAGGGAAAACATTTTAGATCATACTGCTGAACATTGCAAGTTAAAAGATACCCTCTTTTTTCCTCTTACAAAAGGCATTCCTGCAGTCTGTTAAACACCAAAGTGTGTGCCAATATAGCAGACATTTATACTGGTCTTTTATTCTACTGGAACCTGTAAGTTAGCAAATAAGCAGGGTGAGACCAATGTGTCCCTCAGGAAATTAGATTATGGTACAGCAACATATTTCACATGTACTGCTGTGCTTAACTAGTAAACCACCCAGTGAAAATTACCAACAAGTGGAAATTACCTAGCCATTTTAATGTATCTACTGGTTTCAGAGAGGTGCAGAGGTTTATCAGGAAAGAAAAAATCCGTTACTGCCCTTACATCATCTAGTGATTGCACAATGAAACTATTCAAATATATAGTGAACAAAATAATAGACATTAAAAGGGAATTAGCATTGTCTGACAGATATCCAGTATATTATTTACTGGAACTACAATTTATTTTTTTTTTTAACTTCAAGTACAAGAGGAATGAGTAGTCCATTCATTTTCTCTCATACAAGAAATTTATATTACCTAGGTGAATAGTGGTGCTTGGTGCCAATGTTTATTTATGAGCCTGATTAAATTCAGATTAAGAAGTAAATTTGCCATTTAGAGGAAAATATGTTACTTTCTCTTATTCACATTTTCACAGAATCTCTCTCTTACCTGAGACTAACCTGTAAGCATGTGTCTTAACCTATTAATACCTCATTAAAATGCCTCCCACAAGCCAAGCTAATGAGAAATGTCTCCTGTTTCTATCTGTATTATGGTATGGAAATCAGCTCAGCAGCCCATTCACTTAAAGTCTACCAATATCTTAATTTTAAAATGAATTCAACAGTGAAAACTAGAAAAACTTGTTTATTGAGATATTTCTAAATATGTTGAGCATCTTTAGAAATAGGGGAGACAAAGTTTTGGTTTTTTTTCTGACTATTTCATTCTACTTTGGAGCTACAGGAAGGTTTCTTAACTTCCACTGTCGTACATGGAGCCATTTCAACCCACCAAATTAACTCTTAGTTCACTCCAGACTTGATAGTTGGTTTTGGAGCAAAATTTATCTGAGCTCATAATCCTGTAAGTTTCGAATGAAGCTCAGCTGAAGCTTGGGAAGCTTTTCTTAATCTTCCAAAGCTGACAAAGGGTAATGTAAGATAGTATTTCCAATTGGTTTACAGGGTAACATATGGAAGTTACTACATGAAATCCAACCAGAAAAGTAATTACACGATCCAAACTCAGCAAGACCCCAGCTAGGTGATGGCTTCTGTCACTCATCACATCCTGCATCTGAAACCAATTTAGCTAAAATCAAAACATGTTTATCAATAATGCGTATGTGTACCCATATGACAGCTTGTGTTCTTGCTCTAAGAAGTATTAAACCCTAAAAGGGAGATGCCAGAGCCATACTGAAGTCCAGCAGGCATTCTCCTCTCACAATTCATGTTACTGATACACAGATTGACTTACATACTACAATATACATCCATACACACTTGCTCACTACCTTTTCAGTTTCATTAAAAAAAAAAAAAAGAAAAAAAAGAAAAAAAAGAAATCTGAACAATTACTGAGTAAACAATCAAAAAATCATATAATTTTAACACATCAGGCTTCATCACATACAAAAAAAAATCACTATACATCAAAACAATTTTATCACTGGTACTTAGACATTTACCGCTAGGAAGGAGACTATGCCATAGAAAAATAGAGCAGCATTTCACAGAGACACAGAATAGTTTGGCTTCGAAGGGTCTTTAAAGACCACCTAGTTCCACCCTCCCTGCCATTGGCAAGGACACCTCCTACTAGGTCAGGTTGTTCTAGATCAGCCCCATCCAACCTGGACCTTTTGAGGAAAATAATGGACAGCTCAATTATAAATACTGAAATATCATACCTTTTCAGGAATATTTTAGCTTTTTTTTTTTCTTTTGTTATAGTAAGTACAGTTATACAGAAATATTCAATGTGTTTCTAAAAACTGATTTTTTAAAGCTAAATTATTCAAATGAATAGTTATCTGTAGAAGCCAATTCATTTCTTTCTTTTTATTTTTACATTGGGCTCTTCTTTTTAAATTCAGGATTAGAAATGCAAACATTGATCATGGTCTGATTTATTTTCACATCTAGACAGATGCCTGAGATCTTAGGAAGTTGTTATAAAAACTTAAAAAATTCTGCAGCCAACCATATACTGGCTATACTACTATACATATACAACTATATATATGAAAGATTCAGATATTATTCATATGCCCTAGAGCTTGAAACTACAGAATCTTGAACAAATTGTACAGGCTAGAAAGTGGTTAGTCATTAAATTCTCACCTCACATACACTACTGTAAAATATAACAAATTGTGATAATAGAAAAAATCCCAAGGTGAAGCTAGCCATATGGCTTGCTGGTATTTCATTCTTCACTGATCAAATAGGAGAAAGGTAAGACTACATTCCATACAAATATATATATATATATTGCACTATTATAATTCGATATATATTTTTTCATTAAAATAACCATGACATAAAATTACATTACCATTAACTTTAAACTTTTATTTTTAAAATAAAATCTCACAGTGAATAGGATTCTCACAAACACAATATACAACTTATTTTCTTCATTAAAATATTGAATGAGTAACTCTCTTCAGTTCTGCAGAATGGAAAGAAAATATAACTCTTTCTGAGTTAAGAAACATTGAGATTCCTTTAAGATAAAGCTCAGGTTTGCTCTTCCCACTGATGCTTGTTGGTATACTACATATTTCTATAGTACAACACAGCTGTGGGGCACAGGCTTATTGTCTCTCCTGTAGTGTCACCAACAGTAGTATTCTGTGTAAAGCACAGCTGGATGAAATAAAATTTCTGAGACAGACTGTGGTGCTAAAAATAGCAATTTATTTTCTACTACTAGCCATAGCCAAGAGACATTTTTTTTTTCCTGATCACATCCTTAAGTTATCTTGTAGCCTATCTTGGCTATTTTTCTCTCTGATTGATCTTTGAGATCCATCACACACAGAAAATCCTCAATTTTTAGGCTTTTTCTCCAGGGTGACATGACAGTTTTACAAAAGCAGCTTTTAGACATAGTGAAAACATAAAGGAAAGCAGGAAGGGAAAAAAAAAAAAAAAAAAAAAAAAAGATAATTATGTGTAATTGGAATTTGTATTCCATCTGCGCTGCAGACTGCATTGTCTCTGCTGAAATAGACAGAAGACAAAGAGTACCAAGCAAATGACTGAGAACTGAAAATTTAACTTGTATCAGAGATTTATGAAACCTTTTCTACATAAAATCAGTTGAAATAGGGCAGGAAAAAAAAAAAAAGATATAACATATGAAAACTGCATGAGAATATTGATTTTTTTTTCTCATCCAGCTCCCATCTGGTCTTTGCTTATCTCTAAAAGGAAGGAAAGGCAAGGATTTAACTTCTCTTTAAGTGCTTGCTTCTAACCCAAAGCTATCCAAATTGTACATCACATTTTCAAAAATTTGCTTTGTCAGGGTTCATGTTTCTCCATGCTTTTTCCACCATTTAAATTACAAATCACATATTCAGCAGAGTGCAATGCACACCTCAGCACATTACTCCTGTCACATACACCCATCAGCTCAACAGCCCCTTCAGCAACAGCTGGCAGGGCAGCATCAACACATGCACTGTGCCTTCCTTACACTTAAATTTCAGGAAGAAACACAAAAGGTGACAAAAGGATTTATGTTGTTCTTTTTTATTATCATTACTGATGTTGTCATTGTTTTTAAACCATGCTGTTGTAGAAGTGACAGTGGATATAGTTATCCGTTTCCTCCGCCACCTTTGAAATAGAAAGTGAAATTGGGTGGTGACTTAAATTCTTACCACACTTGGCTAACGATTAGTAACTCATCAGCAGCTACGAAGCCAAATAGTCCACCCATCCAGATATTTCTGCAGCAGTGACAGAGGTTTTGACCTCTTTGATACCCCAGCTGGAATGTGGCTGTAAAGGCAAGGGTGGGTTGAAGCCTTTTCCACCTCAAGTTTCTACATGTTGAGCCAAGCATGCACAATCAGTCCAGCCACAGACTCCTTCATGGATTAAATTAACCTGAGGCAAAGTTAGAAATAAACAGTTGCTCTGTCCCCAAGGAACTTTGTAGTTCCCTGCTTAATCAGTGTGCTGTGAAAATGAAAAGTATCTGTCCTGACTTCCTCTTACCTGCTCCTAGTTATGTGGTCAAGACTTACACCTTCTGCATACCACCTCTTGGCTCTGCCATAGGTAACCATCCACCTTGCAGGCCTGAAAAGGGCACATCTAGGAGGTGCTTAAAAATTGATGCTCAGAACTGATGTAAATTACAGTAATGTATAAGTCTGCTGATCACCAAGTCATGGAATGTCCTCCGTACAAGGCAACTACTGCAGGCCCAGGGCAAGCAATATTTTCATTAATATTAACTTGTTTTATTAATAATCAGCCTATAGTTTATAGCTCTACTAGATGCAACATTTCAGGCAGAAAGTCTTTTTGAAAGATAACAACAGTGCTTTGATTTTCATGGTAGTGGTACATTCTTAAGAAGCCAGTGAAGATGAAGAGAGGAAATCACAGACAGCTTTTATGTTCTCTATTTCTTCCAAAATTACAGCACAGTCTAGGGTTTGTAAGGATGACAGAGGTGAGGCCTTCTCTCACATAAAAGAAAATCTTACCCAACATCTATAATGTTACTGCTCTTTTATTGCTAAATGCATGACAAAATGACCTGCCACTTGAAAAGGGGGGTGGGAGAGAAGATAAGGAAGATAAAACCAGCAGTCCACATACTGCTGTTCCAGGCATTGTTTAAGAACTCCATCAGACATAAAGTATGTGGGTATTGAGTGCCTTTAAAACCACTGAATGCACAAAGTGGAAGACTTGAGGGAGTAAGTCAGACCACAAGTCTTTTACAACAGTTTCTTTTCTGACCAAGTGCAAAGCTGAAGGACTGCGTAAATGGTACTTCCCCCCCAAGCTATAGTGCAATGGTCATTTTCTATGCAGTAATGTTGGATTGCCAAGGACAGAAAGCATCTGGGCTCAGGTGAGATGTGCCCAGCTACCAAAGGTCATTACACCTGGCAACTGCACTCACAGCATGATAAATTGTTCATTATACTTTCTGCAGTCATTTTTGCTCTTTCTCAGACAGACTAGGGACTGCTGGCTTTCTGGATTGTGGGGGTAATCTTTAAGGATGAAGACAGCAAATATCAAAAGGTGTCTTCAATGGTGTGTAAGGCTATTTGACTGAGGTCAACAAAGCCCTGCTTTTTTCATGTTAAAGAAAACGTATCAAAAGATGGTTGGATGGAAAGATGATTGGTTGGAAAGCTGCCAGTGGGAGAAGGACCTGGGAGTGATGGTTGATAGTCAGCTGAATATGAGCCAGCAGTGTGGCCAAGAAGGCCAATGGCATCCTGGCTTGTATAAGAAGCAGTGTGGCCAGCAGGGCTAGGGAAGTGATTGTCCCCCTGTACTCGGCTCTGGTGAGGCTGCACCTCGAATACTGTGTTCAGTTTTGGGCCCCTCGCTATAAGAAGGACATCGAGGTGCTTGAGCGAGTCCAGAGAAGGGCGATGAAGCTGGTGAGGGGTCTGGAGAACAAGTCCTATGAGGAGCGGCTGAGGGAGCTGGGATTGTTCAGCCTGGAGAAAAGGAGGCTCAGGGGCGACCTTATTGCTCTCTACAGGTACCTTAAAGGAGGCTGTAGCGAGGTGGGGGTTGATTTGTTCTCCCACATGCCTGGTGACAGGACGAGGGGGAATGGGCTTAAGTTGCGCCAGGGGAGTTTTAGGTTGGATGTTAGGAAGAACTTATTTCCCGAAAGGGTTGTTAGACATTGGAATGGGCTGCCCAGGGAAGTGGTGGAGTTACCATCCCTGGAGGTCTTTAAAAGACATTTAGATATTGAGCTTAGCTGAGGTTTAGTGGAGGACTGTTAGTGTTAGGTCAGAGGTTGGTCTCAATGATCTTGAGGTCTCTTCCAACCTAGAAATTCTGTGATTCTGTGATTTTGTGATGGCAAGCATGGTCTGTAGACCAGAGACTCTGTAACCTATAAACTGGAGACCCAAACATACCATGCGTTCCCTCTGGCACAAGAGGTTTTTTAAGCCCATGGCCAGGGGCATTGGGGTGGCTAGTCACTGCCACTGGGGAGTAGTGTGAAGTTCAACATTAACACAAACAAGCCAAGAGTCATTGACAGTGTTATTGACAACACTACAATGAACCTTAAACTTCCTGGTGCTTTTCTGATATACAGCTACTGAAAAGAAAGTTATTTAAAACTAAATTTATGTTAAGTTATTCAGTATGCAAAATACAAAAATCCTTTCTCATTTATTCTGTAGGATTACACCCTTACCATGTACTTCCAGCAGTCCTGGAGAGATAAAAGGCTTTCTTATTCTGGAATACCTCTGAACCTAACACTGGACAACAGAGTGGCTGACCAGCTCTGGGTGCCTGACACATATTTCCTAAATGACAAGAAGTCATTTGTCCATGGGGTGACAGTGAAAAACCGAATGATTCGTCTCCATCCAGATGGAACAGTCCTTTACGGTCTACGGTATGTTGTGATTTTTTGGTTTTGGATTTGCTTGTTGTTTGTTTGCTTGTTTTAAATCAGACATATGGCTAGTGGTTGCTAAGTGCAGGTGTTACCAATACTCTCCTTTTTCTTGGTTTCTCACTGCAGCTTTAAAAGTCAGCAAATATACTATATGTAGCACAGAAATACATCCAACTATTTTACACAAGGCATCAAAATTACTTTCATTAGCTATAACTAAGAAAAGTAAAGTGTCTCATTCAGCTCCTCTGAGCATTCTGGTACTGTTCTTACCTCGTAATCAGCCATAACTTAGACAAATCCTTCCTTCTGAAATCTTTCCTGCAGTTCTTTATAATGATATAAAATGTAAAATTTGGGAGTCATCTGAAGAAATGCATCCAACATTTGGTAGGGAATAAAAAGAGTGAATTTGTAAATTTACATGAACTCTTTAAGGATTACTGATGCTTGTGAATATAGATTGTCTTTAATCTGTCTTGGTTTATCATTGTCTCTTCACACCACCCGCGCTACTTTATACAACACAACCTATATTCACCCCTGTAGATAAAATATATTCTAAGATCTGAACAGACATGATCTAATGATAATGTTCAAAATGTGTAATTAAAACCAAACCAAGCTGTATCTTATGCTGCAGAGCTTGAGTAGGGTTTGAATAATTTTTAAAGTTAAGGTAGCTTTGCTGAGGGGTGGGTGGAAGGGGAAAACACATTGCTTGCTTGAAACAACCTTTGATCACTGTTATCTTTCAACACTGAAAATGCCTGAAGAGCATAAAACCAAAACCATACTTCAGTTAATAAGGAAAAAAAAATCACATAAAGCATAAAACCTGGATGAAATACCATAAAATAATTCATAAAATAGGAGGCAAAAATGGGGGACCAGGGGAGGGAGAAGGGGAGGAACTGCTGCAGCAATTCAAAATGAAAGTAATATTTGGGGAAATATTACTTCGAGTTTACTGAAAATAAAAGTTTAAAGGGACATGTTACCCGATAAAAGCACAACCTTCTAAAATACATCATTACCTATGCACTCAGAGAGACCTTTCCAACCCATCAACTCAAGCTTCACAATAAAATAAACAAACAAAAAATTTAAAAATTATTACTTTAGTTTATCATAATTTTTCTTTTGAACTCATTAGATTCAAAGGTCATGCATCACTTGCTACCAAGGCATTTTGGTACAGCCAGATTTGTTCTGTTACAGAAAAATTGCTGCTTCAGTTGTGAAAAGGAAAACAAGTAACCCATGAGGAAATAGCTGATAGACTACAGACTGTCATTATGACCTGCTAAACAGAGCATGTAAAAAACACATCTTTCCCATTGCCTTCAGACCTCCTACAGTTCTTTTCAAACAAACTGAAAATCAATTTAGCAAAACAGTTATCATTAAAGGACTTTTTGGCCTGACAATTTTTCACAATACTTTTTGTTTTTTTGTTTGTTTAAGGCCAGGAAATAGATTTATTTCATTCCAGGGTTTGCACAGTGGCAAAAGTGTGTATTAGAGCCAAGTAGTCCCTCACAAGCAGCTGTGTACAACATAAACTACACCCAGCAGTATATGTTGTGCACATATTTCCATATATATGCTGCACATCTGATATAAATAACTGTCTTCTGCAGAAGACAGCAAAAGAAGCTGTAGCATCTGGTGAATCCGCTGCAAGTCCTCTTACAGGCCTCATCCACAAAGTATGATCCTGGCCAAGAAGCTGTGACACTGCTGAGCATAACAGTTTGTGCTCTTAGTCTCAGAGGTGCTCAAGCAAACCTCCAGTGCAACAGCAAAGATGGTATCCTTCACATAACGAGGCTCCTGGTTGGTGTGATTAAATAACCATTTGTATTGGGATGGTTAAGCATCATCTCTGCAACTGATGCAGCTCTGCAGCTTAATACCCCATTCAATACCTCACCTATCTCAGTAGGAAAAACAAACAAACAAACAAACAAAAAACCTCACTGACATAAAGGGCAAATCTATATTCCACATATATTCCAGCACTGGGCAATTCTCTTCAATTCCCTCATCCCTGCCTTGTACCATTATCATAAATTGCACAAGGGCAACCTAGGCCTCTCCTGGGCTTCTGCTTTTTCTCTCCTCACCTCAGAGAAGACAGCAAGGGCACACAAGAGCCAGGCATTGCCAGACGTGTCCCTGTCTCCACCAGCAGCCTCTTCATCACCAACCACATGCCAAAAGACGTGTCCAGCTGTTGGGTCCTGTTTGCAGCTCAAGCTGCTGTACCATAATTTCTCCAAGAACAAAACAGCTGCTTAGATGCATTTGGTGAGCAGTATTTGATCTGCAATCTGCCAGTGAAAACACATGTAATGTCCCAATCCCACATGAACTATCTAATCGAAGACAAAGAGCAGAAGGAAGAATTAAGTTAAGAGACGTTGAAGTGGGTTTCATACCGCAGATGGCAATTACTGCACTGAACATTTTGTGTCTATTAGAGGTCACTTTCCTTATGGTAATAAACATGCCTCTGTCAGCCTACAGATTACCCTTAGCTCATACAAATAACAATTTCTTCATATACAAGATGACACATGCCTCATAAGAGAGAAGACGTTGCAGAAAGTGTTCTGAGGTGAAATTAAACATCGTCTGTTTGAAAATTCAGCACAGCTCCAATCTTAGGCTCGTGGGCAGAGAAGAAACTTTGCAGAGCCTTAGTTTGCACAGAGCTTCTGCACAGCAGAGAGTGCAAAGAGAGTATCACCAAACCTCACACAGAGAAGCCACAACCTGTGGGTTTCACTTCAGTTACTAACAATGGAGCGTGGGCCTGGCATGGCTGGAACAAGTCAGACAGCACTAGTTACACTGCATACTGGGGTCTGAGCTCCCAGCAAATCACCAGTCCTCTCAGACAAGGCCTAAAACCATCCTTCATGGATGATTTAAATGCTTGCTCTCCCCCATGCCTCCTATTCCCCATGTACATGTTCTATTTTTCAGTCCAGAGTTAAATGCTTCTTTTCAGGTTCAGATATAAAATTTTACTGGCTTCCTTAAACAGGAACTGGAACAATCACAACAGCTCTAAACAACCTGCTCTGCTTGCATCCACGTGCCCAGCAGTTTGGCAGTGATGCAATGTTCAGTCCCAACACAGCTGAGGAAAAATAAAGCAAGATTAATCATTTTGCTTTACAGATGAATAAACAAGGGAAATACATACTGAATATACTGGGCTAGTTTTATATCATATAGCAAAACATTATCACTTTCATATGTTTCCATTATAGTACAAATTCTATGAGGAAACAAAGAGCCCCTTTAGATATTTTTTTCCAGTAACTTTCAGCTGCTATATCACAACAGATTGAAGAATGATGTATGCATATCAACTTGCACAGACACAGAATACTCCTAAGCCTTCTGCCCCCTAAAACTGTGGATTATTGTTATGTGTCCTATTGCAAATTCTACTTGTGTTCATTATTCATGGTAGTGAATAATGTGCAGCATTACTAACCAAATAACTTTTTCATCCTATTGCCCAAACAAGTAAACACACATAAACATATCTAATTCTATGTTAATATTTCCATTGAATTCCATTTCAAATATGCCAGGGAAGTTGAGTGCAGCTGTTAAGCAATATGTACCTGATGTATGTGACTTTGGGTTCTATCAAATATTCCTTCCAGCAGCTATTATTATTTTCTATGATGTATTGGGATAGAGAAGCTACTTGCTTCCTAAGGCAAATTCCCTTTGAGCCAACATGCAAATCTGCATAATGGAGATGGTTTTGTCTGAGACAGCCCTAGCCTGGTCCAGCACAGCCTGTAAAATGGGGGATTCTTCTTCCACCTCCTCCATTCCCCCACCCCTCCATTTTTAATAAGCTATCAGACCACGAGAGCCATAGCCCTTTTGGTGCTAGCAGTCCTTCACACCTTTTATACTGCCTTTTCAGGTAAGATTCTCTAGAAATCTCTCCCAAAGCTTTAGCTTCTCAAACCAGCACATGATGCTGGTCTTTCTTTTGCTTGCTTTTTCTCTCCTTCTTTGGAGTATGATGCTAGAGATATAATCTGTCTTTAAAAGGAATTATTATTAATTTGTTGTACTGAACTCCGAGCTCATTCTTATGTCATGATGTTATGAATGGAAGCTCTGATTTAAATCATCCCTTCCTAGTATTATTCTGCTATCTCTTAATTCTTCTCTGCATTTCACTAGAAGAACAATGACATCTTATTTCTTCTGAGACATCTGTTCTGTTATCGTGACATTGCCTCAAAATAAATGACAGCAGAATTTCATATGGTGTGTTGAAAGCAACAATGGGCTGCATACCCTTCAAAAAATATTAACTAAGAGGAGCAACATGCCTTCAATGATACCTTTACACAGATCTCCCTCCCTTCTGATGTTCAGACACAAATCCATCTGTCATCATTAAGAGTAGATCTCCATTCATTTCAAGGCAGAGGTACTGAGTATGCCTTGACAAGTAAAAGAAAGGCTGGCTTACAGCACTGAAAAATTTTGGTTTAGTGAGACCATGTTTTCATACTGCTGCAGCAACAGTAGGTACCAGTATAACTGCAAAGGGGAAGGTGGATCTTTGCCTTCAAGGTAAGGGCTTATTTCACCCTTTCTTACATGAATAAGTTCTGCTATAATATAAATACTGTGCAACAGTCATTCATCTCCAACCAATTCACAAATGTGAATCAACCCATGCAACACTGGATTTACTAACCGTTTACTCATGTAATATCCATGGAAGTCAATTTAACAAATCCTAAGGGTGAAATACAAGAAAAGCTGTATTTAAATGCAGAACACTGTTTTAAATTACAGTCTTAGATTGTAAATTTGATTATAAACTTTCCTTCAGTTTCCTTCTGGTCACTAGTGGCATCCCCCCAGGCTCAGTACTGGGGCCAGTTCTCTTTAATATCTCATTTAATATCAATGATCTGGATGAGGGCATCGAGTGCACCCTCAGTAAGTTTGCAGATGACACCAAGTTAGGTGCGTGTGTCGATCTGCTTGAGAGTAGGAAGGCTCTGCAGGAGGATCTGGATAGGCTGGACTGATGGGCTGAGGCCAACTGTATGAAGTTCAACAAGGCCAAGTGCCCGGTCCTGCACCTGGGGCACAACAAGCCCAAGCAGCGCTACAGGCTGGGAGATGAGTAGTTGGAAAGCTGCCAGGCAGAGAAGAACCTGGGAGTGATGGTTGACAGTCGGCTGAATATGAGCTAGCAGTGTACTCAGGCGGCCAAGAAGGCCAACACATCCTGACTTGCATAAGAAGCAGTGTGGTCAGCAGGTCCAGGGAAGTGATTGTCCCCCTGTACTCAGCTCTGGTGAGGCTGCACCTTGAGTACTGTGTTCAATTTTGGGCCTCTCACTACAAGAAGGACGTGGAGGTGTCTGAGCGAGTCCAGAAACAAAGCTGATGAGGGTTCTGGAGAACAAGTCTTACAAGGAGCGGCTAAGGGAGCTGGGGTTGTTTTGTCTGGAGAAGAGGAGGTTCAGGGGTGACTTTATCGCACTCTACTGGTACCTTAAAGGAGGCTGTAGCGAGGTGGCGGTTGGTCTATTTTCCCATGTGCCTGGTGACAGGACGAGGGGGAATGGGCTGAAGTTGCTTTAGGGGAGGTTTAGGTTGGATATTAGGAAGAACTTCTTTACTGAAAGGGTTGTTAGACATTGGAACGGGCTGCCCAGGGAAGTGGTTGAGTCACCACCCCTGTCTTTAAAAGACATTTAGATATTGAGCTTCGTGATATGGGTTAGTGGAGGACTTGTTAGTGTTAGGTCAGAGGTTGGACTCTGTGATCTTGGAGGTCTCTTCCAACCTAGACGATTCTGTGATTCTGTGATTCATGACAGTCTGTTATGGCAATACATCTGAGAGTGTTAGTAAAGAAATTTGCTAGCCAAATCTTTTAGTACAGTGAAAGTTCACTGTTTTGTGTATTATTTTTGTGTTGTCATGATCTGGTTCTCCTCCAAACACTCTCATGGATTTGCTTAAAGAGTCAGTTATCAGGTCCTTTTCAGGACTTGCCAACTTGCCATCATGGCAACAGGAAGCCTGCTCATGCTGATAATCAATCTATTCTCATCACCTGTGTTTCTAAAAAAAATCCAGCCAAGAAAAAAAATTAAAAAATCACTCAGAATGATACAAAGCAACATCATCTAAAAAGCTACTTTTTATCTCACTCTACAGAAAACACAAAACAACTTACAAAGCATCTTCTTATCAAGAGATAGAATGGCTTTGGAAAAAATATGAGGTGCCTTTTTTTCCATGTATCAATACCACAAGACTTAGCTGTAGGTATAGTTTAAAAAATATAAAAATAAAAATACTGGAGTTTCTTTATATTTTGGAAACCACAAGATTTGCAAAATTTTTACAAAAATAAATCAGCCAAACATTTGTCATTTTTTCTTCCTCATTGCTGGTTTCCCTTTCAAACTCTGAGTGCCAGTTTTCAGGTTTCACAGGTAAATGATTATACTCCTACATTCACAGATATTAGGAGGAGGTAAGGGTGCATTGCAGATGCCAGTTCAGGCTGCTGCAGGTCACACTAGACTCCCTTTACAGGAGCAAACATGCCTGATGGGCAACCAGCACAGCTCATAATCACAGAAAATGCTAGCGCCAAGTGCACTGCTGGGAGCATTTGTTCACCTCAGAAGAAAAAAGGAGCCAAGGCTCAACACCACAACCACACTCTGCTGTCCTGGGGAAACCACACTCATGTCTGTATTCACAAGGGAAGCAGTCCCAAAGCAGAGAAAGATGCCTGACTATTGGAAGAAAAATGCTCTTTCTTCAGTTTGGGACATTTCAGTCTTTTCTTCTAGCCTTTTCAAAAGGGTTGAGTCATGTGTATGAAGGAAAAAAAAATCTTCCCACACCAGTCACGGAGCTGTGCAGCAAAGGAAGGGAATTGCTGCATAGATCTAATATAGATTTAATGTAATTAATTATATTCAGACACACACCAAAAAAAAATAGCAAGGATCTGCAACCTGGCTACTCCGAAGCTTACGACAAACAACCACTGCATTACTCTAGTTCAAATAAAGAGTACTTTTTGATTTTTTAATGGTTGTCTCTTCCCCAGACAGAGCGTTCCCCGCATTGTTTAACCTGTCAGCCATGGGAAACGCTGCAGTAGCAGCACAAATCTCTAAGTTTCCACTGTGTGTATTGCATTTCAGAAATGTTATTCAGATCCAGACAGACTTTTCTCCAGCTTAGATATTGAAACCTGCATTTACAGTGCCCATCAGCTGCACCCTCCTGTCCTGGCACGAGTGCTTGTCCCCAAACCTGGCTCCTCCTGCTCTTGCAGGACAATTCCCTGACCAAATCACTGCTTCTTACCACTCTACTTAATGTAAAAAGATTGAAAAAGACATAGCACTACTGGATGATAGGAATGATAAATCAGTGGGTGAGCAGCACAGGTAGTCCATTTGTCACATGAAACTCAATTCAGCCTGACTGTATTTCTTCAGCATTTAGCTGGGCACAGGAAGGAAAATCTCCATAACACATTGTCCCATACCTGTCCCAGAAGGCACTTCTCAGCTCTGCAGCTGTTGGATTTGTAACCTTTATGCTATAGATGGACTAACACCTATGAAATGCTATATGGACAAGGAAATGCAATCTCACTACTGCTTTATTCATACATTTGTTATACAAATTGTGGCTTGTCAACAAACACAGGTTTTTATAATTTAATATCATTTGATGAAGAATACCCATGACTGAGATCTCAGTAGTAATTTATAACATACGGCCATAACTGAAGAAATTTAAGACAAAAGCAAGTGCACTCTTAAAACCACAATGGTGTTTTGAAAATGGTATTTTTGGTTTATACCTAGAAGCAGTTACAGGTTTTCTGTTTTACCTGCAGTAGTAAAGGTCTATATAAATCACACCCCATAAGTTTTATTTAGTGTCAAGCACAAAATGGAGCCTGATAAAATGAAGTAATAAATTGGTAGTTAATGAATAGGACAAATGGAAACGGAAGACTGAAAACTATAAGCTATTTCTAAAACCTGCAAGAAAAGGGAAAAAAAACTAGCATCTTCTCAGGTGTAACTCAGAGAAAGCTTTGCAGTTTTCCATTAGCACAAATGTCCTCACAAACAACACAGGACAAATCACCCCTACCCCAAAAAGAAATGCTCCCCTTTCCATTGAGGGGACACGCATTGAATCTCCCCAGCTGGGTCTCCCCCCGCTCTTTGCCCCCACAACTCATATATACATACAGCAAAAGAGCAGCTCTGTGTGGAGCAGCTATTCATGAACTCAGACTGAATTAGCAAGTAATACTCTATAACTGATTTCATATAATCATAGAGCTTTTGGAGATTTTAACCTCCCACTTCAGCCAACTAAATTCTTATTTCATTTATACGTTGTTTTTGCTTGTGTGTTTCTCTGCTTGTTTGTTTTTTTAATGTAAAAATAAATGAGGAAAAATGGGGAAACACTTCAGGTGGAATGAGTCCTACAGGGAATATTAAAAAAAAAAAAAAAAGTATTTGATATAGACTCAGCAGTAAATATGCAACCAGTAATTAAGTACATAAGCATTCTGGTGGACTCACAACTGGCTTCATGAGCTTGAATTTAAGTACAAGCTTTAGATGCTGTAATTGATCGCAGCTTTCAAGCACAGCACTCTGCAGAACTGAATCATAGGAATTTTGTAGAGCAAAACTCAGTAGGCCTTATTTAAAGACGTCTTAATTCAAGCATACTCTGGATCAAACTCAGATTACTGAAAACATTTGTCACCTATTTAATTATCTTAATATGGCTAGATAATATTTAACTGCTTTAATACTACCCAAAGAATGTTAGAATATTATAATCAGTACAATACAACAAGGAGATTAATAAATGTTTAATTTTAAAGCTGAAGGACACTGCAAAGTATGTATTACATATTTTCAGTGCAATGTATCATCTCTTGCTTTCTTGGTATGAATTGGGTTTGGATAATTTTCTTCTCTCCTCTTTAATAAACTATGTTCTGTCTATTAAATTTGAACAAGACCTTCCTTCTCTCCTATCAGAAGTGGGAACATCTTCTAATGCTTTGGATTTATTACTCTGCCACTGTCAACACAGTCTGCATCAAAATTGCATTTTTTAATATAATGGACTTTAATATATAAATATATATATATAAATATAAAAAACCTCAATTCAAATCATAGTTCATTCTTGGTGTGTAAAAATAATGCCTCAAACATGTTGAGGTACAGAAATTATGTAAAAATAAATGTTGTGACAGAGATTAAGTCTAAAGTACCTTTGATGGAGAAGAATTTCAAATAAATTTATAAACACTCTAAGAACCCTTCTATAGTGCAAGCATAGGCAGTTTTTAAGGACTATTTCATTCTTTACTTGCTTTTGCAAGGTAAGAGGCAGGGGAGATCTGAAAAAAAATATCCACAAGAAACCTTCATATATTTACCATCAAAGCTTTCTCCATTCAAAAACCATAAAAGTTCTCGCCTTATAACCTGTTAGTTGTACAGATACCACAAAACTGGCCAACCAAAAAGAAAATCTTTCATCATGAGAAAGACATTTTCTAAAAGTAAATCCATTTCTCTCTAACAATAATGAAATAAAATATAAAAAATAAATAAATGAAGTTGTTCTTTGCTGCAGATTTCCAGTTTGCTTAATATTAATTTATAGAATGTTGGGAACAATTATCATTGAGGGAGAAAATTATAAGTTCTTAGCTGCTCGAAACCCAACCTCACTCTCATTGGATTTATATTGATATTGATCAGTAACATCAGTGACGAAACAGTGCAAACAAAATCAGAGGCTGGAAGACAGGAGCGAAATGCCTACCTTTTATACACAATAGAAGTACTAGGTAGGGAAATAAAAGCCATAGGGAATGGCTTTTATATTTGCAGTGAATATTTACCAGAAAGAGAGACCTACCCTAGACTGATGAACACACCTAGGTGCACAAAAGGGTGAATTAAAGCACTCTAAGAGTAAAGAACTGTCCTGACATAAATCATCCATAAGCTGCTGAAATGATGCTTGGAAGCTAGGACAATAACTTTGGTAAAAGCACACAAGGTAAAAATGGAGAATGAATAAAACCTATCAGTTTGTGGTGGCTGTTTGTCAGAGACAGCTCCTCTGCTAACAAGGCTCATGGCAGCTCCGTGCTGCACAAGACAGAAGATTGGCTTGGACCCCCTCAGGTGTTCAGGGATATCAGCATAACAGCAACCCTGCCTTGAGTAATTCACTAAGGCAATCACAAACCATGTTTTCAGTAATTTCAGCAGAGGTGAAGTGTTTTCTGAGAATAATGCTAAGATGTAAGTAATCGTGCATATTAAAAGAAATACTTTAAACGTATTTTCTTCTTAACCTTCACTCCTCTACAAATCTCACTTAAAAGAAAAAAAATTATTATTATCAAATATTGTTGGCCTAATTTAGAAGTAGTGGCAAGAACAAATTACAGTCTAGAAAACAGATTTTTAATTATTATTTTATATAGATGTACTTAAATATATAAAGTGCCTATCACCATATCAATAAACACTCTTCAGAAGTGTTTTTTGGGTTATGAATGCAACCAGACATCATCTTTCAGGGAAGAATCTAGAAACATCAGAAGCATTGGAGCTACCAGGAGCCTAAATCAAGAGTCAAAAGCATAGACAAATACAAAGTATTTTAAAACTCACTCAGCAATTAAACCTACAGCAGAGAGGTTGACATAGAAGCAATCTACACAGCAGTAAGCACTTGGGACTTTAAGCAAAATGCAAACTATTTCTTGACCTCTGGGTCAAGAAACCAGAGGGGAGTGGCTCTGTGGCACCAATTATATTATAGGCTATGTTCAAATACATTTAATCAGGGGACCAGATCCTCTGCAAAACACAAATCCATTCAAGTTTTTGGGTGTGAGGAGTTTATATATATGTACACATATATATATAGAAAGTCCTAATTATTTGTATTTAGTTTTGCAAAATTGTGTATTTTGCACAGATGAGGTGTCCAATTTATTGTGTTCATGAAAAAATACCAAGGACCAATTTTCCAAAAATGCGTAAGCAGAAATAGGCTTAGCCCAACAGGATAGTGATACAGAGTATTTGTAGCTTCCAAAAATATACATATACTCTTTTACATGACCATAATTTCCATAAATCACACAGAAAAGTTTACAGTCTCGGAAGATAAGTTACTTGCAAAGGGTAAGCTGACATCTCCCATGCATCATGGCACAGACAGAAGGAATTGGTGAGTTTCAGAGCCCTTGGCACTTCTCAGGCCTGCCACTTTACCTATCTGATGATCAGATGTGTGCTGTTAATGTCCCTTTCAGCACAGCCTCTCTAAAACCACATCTGAGGGTATGGCAGGAGTTGGCAAATGAGACATTTTTCATAATCTTTAGGTAGATGGATTTGTAAACTATGTAAGACAGGGTGATCAAGTGGTTTTATTGGGAGCATAAATCATGAGATCCATGTTCTGCTTCCAGCCCTGTTAGTAACATATTTGTGTAAATGAAAAGCAAGTCTCCTGTGGAAATATGTAATTTTGGGGTTTTATTAGGTGGTGTAGGGTGTTTTAAATTTGTCCTCAGGTTTTGATGATAAACTTTTCTACAGAAGAAGGACCATATCTCTGTTTCTTTGTTTTTTGTTTGTTTTTAGTAGAATGGGAGCTAATCTTTGTGAGTTTTTTAAAGGCCTAATAGTTCTTCAAGCAAATGCATCTCTATGTCCCCCATGCTGTGATAATTAGCTTTAGTATGTTCTCACTGGTGATCAAGGGACAGAAAGAAACTCTTTACATGGATCTATTTTATTGGTAAGAATTTAATTAAAATAATAGCTTCACCTATTTTCCATAATTTTCTTTTAGCAGAAAACATCTTTGGAACATACTTTTAGAGTCCAAATAAAAATAAATGAATATCTAAATTTCTATTTTGTAGCTAACCAACTACCCTACAAGAGATATTTCAGTACCTTAAAAAATATTTCTGAACAAATACTTTTGAAAATTTTCTAGTGAGACATTTGGAAAATGAGGAGAAAAATAAATTGTCAGATTATTTCCTAAAAATGATTTCATTGGCCCCAGTTAGAACCATTTGAAATTCAGTTGACTACTGGCCTACTTGTATTACAACCTTTCCAAATATTGAGTCTCTCACTGAAATAAATAAATGAAACAGATATATATAAATACTTACATAAAAAAGAGCTGTTAAAAACAGCTCTAAAATTAGCCTTTTTTTATAGGAGGGAGTGGGATTCAAAGACGGTGGATCAGGTTTTTATTTTTATAATTATTTCTTCACTTGAGACTGCTAATTCTGTTCTTAGTACAATTAATCCTGCTTCTTTATACAGAGTACACATTTAATCCATTTGCAGAAAATGATTAAAATGGAATCAAATTCCAAAATCTCTCTGAGATGCTATGTAGTGTGAAACCTCAATTGGCACAAGGCATCCATCAGCCAGATTTTCAAAAGGGCTGAGGAAAAAATGTAGTTTTTCACTGTCTGCCTTTGAATCCAAGGAACAGCAAGTTCCACTGAAACACTGTACGATGAGCCAAAGGATTTTAGCAACCAAAACATTTCCTAAGTAAAATGCTTTTAAAAATATTAATACTAAGTGGTAATATAACTCAGATTCTAGGAAGTTTAAAAATACACAGCTATCATCCAAATGTGGGCAATTTGTATGCATTAATGCGTCTTAAAGATTTCTCAGTGTTACCTGGGAGCCCCCTGCTGGGATTCTGCAGTTAGAAAACAAGCAAAGTTTCATTTTGAAGGTGTGTCACAGATGTTTCAGTAATATTTAATTACTCTACATGTGGTATATTATCATCCTTGGAGTCACTAAATGCTTAATTTCTCACAAGCAATCACTACATAAGAGAAAAATAAATAATTTTTTTCCTGCATAGAAAATGTATTTTCTCAGTATTTGTTAAATAATTAAAATGTTTTAAAATAGTCCTAATTCTAGGCAAGGTATGCAGATTCAAATGGATGGGCTTTGTGCTGGATATAAAGGATCCAAAACTGCAGGTGGTCTGTGTGGAGGTCACTACAGATGCCATAAACAGAACTATGTTTATTCAGTTTGATTAACAAAAATAAAAATTAGGAAAAAAAAATAAAAAAAAAAAAAAGTAAAAACACTGCAAGAACATTTTTAGGACTGCATAAGAAGAAAATGCCTTAATATATCTTCATCTGTTTTGGAAGATCTTCATCTGTTTTTTGTTTGGAAGAAGTCTTCATCTGTTTTTTGTTTAGTCTTTTTATCACACCACCTGATTTAACTGCAAACAGAAAACATAAGTTTTCAGGGAAGTTTTCAGGCATGCAAACTCCTTTTTAAGGACAAACAGAAGCAACAGGGCTAAGTACAGAAAATTGCTCTGAACTGACAGATCCACAAGTATTTTCTTTCCAAGCAAAACTCGTATAAAAGGTTTCAACCCATAGTGCAGCCACTATCTCCTTGGTTCCAACAAGTACTGCTGGGCAGAGCACTGTGACCTTAAACTACATGGGATTATAAACACCAGCTTTTCCAGAAGTGTTTTACACTACAGCATTTCACTTTTCCCCTTGTGAGTAGTACAGTCTTAAAACTTAGTTTCTGGACTCATCTTTAAGGACTTTTTGTAGGTCTCCCTGTAAGCTGAAGATTGAGATCTCAGTGGTGGAGTGGTTGTTTCATTAGAAGTGTTTTTTTAATGGCAATGGGAATTTCTGTCTTTTATGAGCAATGAGTGGATGGCTGTTTGATATGTATATGAGTTTTTATTCACCAGTGATCTTTTATCCCATTTCTAATTCCTTTTTCCATTATTTTTCAATGGCAAAATGTCAGGCTTATTTTGAAAATGTGATGAAAATATCAAAGCACATTCTTGAAATAATATGCACACAAGATTATAAGTAAAGCTACCTGAACACAGCATAACGCTGTCCATGAATTTCCACTTACATGGGAAATAACTCCATCTTCTGCCATACTCAGTCACCTGCATAAATCTTTTTAGCAGTATAAGTATTATTTGCCAAATTGAACAACTATTAGCATGCTTAAAGAGATAGCTCTGGCCATGGCAAAAGGAGTTAAATGACAATAGGAAAATAAATTACCATAGTTATTCCCACAATTGCAAGCATGCATTTGTTTTAATGCAATAAGTAAAAAATTAGAAGTAAATATTCCTCTTTCCAAAGAAGTCTTAAATTATACCCAGGAAGAATGTGTTAAACTAGTAGAATATTCAACCTATAAAGTTTCAAATACAATATTTCTAAACCAGTTTTCAGATCCTCTTCTGGAAGGGTTCCCAGCTCCTTCCTTCAATACAAAAATAAGGTGTCCATTCAACCATTCTGTGAAACCACTGGGTAATGGGTTTAGAATTTGAGCACAGTGTAATAACTCCTTATAATGAACCATTTGCAGCCCATAAGAGAAGTCAAGAAGCAGCAAGAAACATTAAGCCTGTTCAACCAGAGAACTCATGATCTCTCAGATTATTCTGAAATGGGCAAAAAAAGAAGGGGGAGCTAAAGTGAGAGGAAAATTGTTCTCTATCAGTTACATATTGCATTTGCATCTTATTCTTCTGGATGTACGAGAGGAATTTGTTTGCTTATTTCTGGCTTATATAAGCCATAGAGCTCTTTGAGAAAACACAGTTCATGACACCACTGAGCAGCCATCAGAACTAGAGATTGTTAGAGTACCTTTTCTTTAAGCTTAACTGAATACTGACTCTTAGCAATAACAGGTGATTCAGCTACTAAACAGAATGAGAATAATAGCAAAAAAATATATACAGGATGGAAAGCGGAAGGCTGAGAGTTTCAACACAATACAGCTTGGCATAATGTCTTTCATATTTTCCTACATTTTTATTAGTTATCTTTATGAAAGAAGGCTCATGTGATTTATTATGTCTTCCCTCATTAAAACATTTCAGAGAAGAACAGCTGAACCATGAAGTTCAGAAGAAAATACAATACAGTAGGTGAGCAGCAATGTCTCACTTTGTATTTCTTTCTCGTCCCAGAAGAACAAAAAAGTGAAATAATCCAAACACCTCTTGGGGCTTCAAGCAGCCAGACAACACAGCTCGGTTATGACAAAACAACACAAAGGGAGAGTTAAACATCACAAACCAGCTGATTTTATCTGAAAACTATATTTAATGAGCCAGATAACTTGAGTGGAAAATAATAATCTATTTGTATAAGCTTCAACCTTATGTTGGTTTTTTTGCATTACAACAAAGAGCATCTTCATCATCTAAACATTATCATCTGTCACAAACACAGAAGAAATAATCATGCATGCTATTCCCATGACGTTGAGTTGGGTATTTTTTGAAAGAGAAGTTTTACTGTACTTATTTGTTATATCATTGTCTTTATTGTTGGAATAACAAACAACCTATTGGAGGTAGAGGCCAATTTGGGCAAAGAAAAGGATCATAAAGGCCACAACTCAATACTCAGAAGAAAAAAAAAAAAAAAAAAAAAAAATAGAGAGAGAGAGATTTTTGCTTATTCTGCCTTCATGAGCATTATATGAATGTAGGCTCTTTTCATAGAGTCTATTGTAGTGTGCTCTTAATGTTAAATATGAAGGAAACAAGTACAACAGTAGATTTTGGCTGTGAAGAACTATATGTCAACTATTTGAAGAAAATAAATTCAGATGTGTAGCAAGGAAAGAATGAAAACCTGAGGAGTCTAAGCCTGCAGTATATTAAACTTCAGTTGAAGCACGAGAAAAAAGGTTACAGGAAGGTCTGATATAGGTCCAACAGTGGAGCCTGAGCCAGGAAACTCTCATGAACATCATCTGTCTTGATGTGAACAATTGTATTCATTCAGCTCCTGGCTTCATTTCATAAAATGTGCTCATTTTGTTTCTTTTGTTTCTTTGATTCTCTGCCAGAAGAACCAATAGCTAATAGAATCATAGAATCATAGAATCATAGAATATCCTGAGTTGGAAGGGACCCTTAAGGATCATCAAGTCCAACTCTTGATACCGCACAGGTCTACCCAGAAGTTCAGACCATGTGACTAAGTGCACAGTCCAATCGCTTCTTAAACTCAGTCAGGCTCGGTGCAGTGACCACTTCCCTGGGGAGTCTGTTCCAGTGTGCAACCACTCTCTCAGTGAAGAACCCCCTCCTGATGTCAAGCCTAAACTTCCCC
This sequence comes from Heteronetta atricapilla, assembly GCA_011075105.1. Lineage (NCBI taxonomy): Eukaryota > Metazoa > Chordata > Aves > Anseriformes > Anatidae > Heteronetta > Heteronetta atricapilla. The sequence continues at coordinate 69,660,020 of CM021734.1, read as the reverse complement.
TGCCTCAGCTTAACCCCGTTCCCGCGGGTCCTGTCGCTGGTGTTAATGGAGAAAAGGTCTCGTGCCTCTCGACACCCCCTTACAAGGAAGTTGTAGACTGCGATGAGGTCTCCCCTCAGCCTCCTCTTCTCCAGGCTGAACAGGCCCAGTGCCCTCAGCCGTTCCTCGTACGTCTTCCCCTCCAGGCCTTTCACCATCTTCGTAGCCCTCCTCTGGACACTCTCCAACAGTTTCACGTCCTTTTTATACTGTGGTGCCCAGAACTGCACACAGTACTCGAGGTGAGGTCGCACCAGCGCAGAGTAGAGCGGGACAATCACCTCCCTCGACCTACTAGCGATGCCGTGCTTGATGCACCCCAGGACACGGTTGGCCCTCCTGGCTGCCAGGGCACACTGCTGGCTCATATTCAACTTGCTGTCTACCAGGACCCCCAGATCCCTCTCTTCTAGGCTGCTCTCCAGCGTCTCATCGCCCAGTCTGTACGTGCAGCCAGGGTTTCCCCGTCCCAGGTGCAGGACCTGGCACTTACTCTTATTGAACTTCATATTCCTATAACATCCAGCTTGTTCACATTTCATCGACGCACAAAATCTTGATGAATGTTATCACCATTCAGAACATAGCTAAACTTCATGATTTTAGTGAAAAATCAAGTATGCAAGTACCTTAAATGCAGCTCTGTGGTCAAAATGAATATGCAAAAGAGTGCATATGCAAAATGAATATGCAAAATGAATATGCAAAAAAACCATGAGATTCCATTCATTCCTCTTCTTGGAATTCAGATGGGTATAGTTTTAATTACTATTAAAGTGCCAGTTCTCTAAAATGTTGTGTTGAAAAGTGTCTATACTACAGAGTGAAGCATGGAGTGGACAACCTGAACTTTAAGTACTCAGTGGAACCTCTTACTCTCCTACTTTAAGAAGTTCCATTTTGCCACCTGTTTGGAAATGGTTCTCTTTCAAAACAAGGAGAAATCAGAACAGATAACTTAGATGACCAGGCAGTCTCAATATGAAACTATTAAAAGCCATGTGCATAGTTTGGAATAGGAAAAAAATATATTCAGGTAAAATTAGGGGGAGCATTTATATGAGTATATTATCTATAAGACATAACACATTTGTTTATGAGTTATGTTTTCAGCTCCTGAAACAAAAGTTTTTATAATATGCCTGCGTTCTCTGTTTATGAAGGATATTTGGTTTCCAGAGCAGCAGTGATAGATAACGTGCATTCAAGATGCTGCACAACTATTTGTCAGTCTTCTGGATCCCTGTTGCAAGCAGCATTCAGTTAATATAAGAAACAGTGATACTGTTAGTGTTCTAAGAGTAAAAATTATTTATTTTTTTTATAACTGAAGTCTAAAAACAAATAAAACAGGACAAAGCTTCAAAATTGGAGCAAGTCATTCTTCTCCCCAAGTTCTACACTAAAATATAAAGTTTATATATATATATATTTGTAAAGCTCTGTAAAATAACTACCACTACTAAAAGAAAAAAATGATAAAAACACCTCCCCCCAAACACACAACACATTCAAATACATAATGTCCACCCCTACCAATTAAAAGTTACCAGTATCTTTACCCTGAAAAACCTCCTAACTGAAAACAATATCTCACTGGCACAAATCTGAATTTTTCAGCAATGTGAAAACTCAAGGGATATTTGCGTATGACTCATCAGCGTTGGCAGTCAGGAGAAGCTAATGCTATAAGGAGAAGCTATGTACTGTCTGGGGTTTGTTAACCTGCTCCATTTTACGCAACTCCATCCAAAGAACTGGGTGAAAAGGACTAGCTCAAATAAAGCATGCACACAGAGGAGCTGCTCACATAAGTACAAATATATTCTTCTAATCCTCATGTGCTGATTTAAATGGGCTCTCCTAATCCACTCTAAGTTACTCATCACTATCTCTCTGCTAGATATTACAGCTCTCATTAACTGAGGTTAACTGAGGTTGCTTTGGTGAACACTTCCTAACCTATTTCAGACACTATGAGCTAGTTACTGTCTTACCCAATTTAACTACAAGTCAGCAAAAAGAGATTCACAGAGGCTATTCAAAGTGTTTTCACTTTAGTATCTCTGCTAGTAGACCAGAATGGATCTTAATTTCCAGGGAAGGGAGCTAAAAGTAATTAGAAAATATTAATCTCTTTGTTTAATAACTGCTGCAGCCAGCAAAGGACATATGTCTGCTTAAGAATGATAGAGAAGTTTGTTTCACCCAGCAAAAGAGATACCAATAGGGGGTATGCTTATTGTCCAGAAAGAGGGAAAACACACCATAGGGAGAAGTGCTGTGTAAGCCAAAGGACAATACTACCCCAAAGATAAATGTGGAGAGCAGCCATAAATAAATTCAGGCTGGAAATTAGAAGGCAAGCCATCACAAAAACATGTTTCCTAAAAACCTCACTATGTGATAGTTTACTCTACTACTCCCAAGTATTTTGCGACACATGTTGGTCAGTTTATGAAAGAAATAGCATGAAGTGGTGTTTGCAGTAGTAAGAACAGTGACCCAGACACCCTTTCCTTCCCCTTGTGTGACAAATCTTGTTTTTTAATTAAAATGGATATCAGGGTACAATTCTTGTTCCTATGTTTGTTATACCTGACCTAACAACATAATTCATAAAGATAAATAAGGTATAAGAAATAAAAAAAAAAAAAAATCATAACAAAATAACAGAAACATTCCACTGTCCTAAGTTTACTTGAAAGTTATTGTTAATTTATGTTCATTCAAAAGGGCTATGAATTAATAAGCTGCTGTAGCTAAAAATTTCTTTGATATAATACATGCCTAGCACTGATTCATTATCACAGACTAAGTCTTGGTCCAAATACAATGAAAGCATTCATTTCTTCTCTGCTTTGTTTTCCAATTAAGATCCATTGACAGGCCATAGTCATCGATCATTTTTCCATACAAAAGTCACATCAGCTTTCCTCCCAGGTCAGGGGTCTTTAAAAAACAATCTAATTTCTCTGTTCACACTTTACATTGCCAGAAGGGTCAACATTTTTGTGAAAGCAAAGATATCCTCATTAAGCTCCTAGCTGAAGATTTTCATTTTACTTTCAGTTCTCCAATGAAATTAGTCACCGCACATGGTAGATTAACTGCTGCAGCTCATTTTCTTCAGACACGCTTGAGTTTTCCTCTCAACATATGAATCAAGACATAATTATTCTGCCAGCTTTGCTGGCTGGAGTTATTAGTTTTCACATTCAGCTACCTATCTGGTACAAATGGAGTGTGCTTACTATCTGTTCAGAATCACTGAGAGTAAGGATGGGAGAACTAGGGAAATTAGCCAATACTAGAGACCTGAGAAGAACTTTAGAAATTGCTCACACTTAATATTAAAAATTATTTAAGTGGTTTGTAAAGGGTTGGTAATTTAAGCTCTGCTCTATAAATGGTAAAAGCATACCTTGATTAGGTCTTGCAGTCAGTTATAAGCATAAAACAGCACAATGTCATATAGTAAAGAGCCATTTATTGCTGCTATTACAATCTCTCCTACTTGGTAAATGTTGGTAATAGATTTCATTGGTGAGTTCTTTATAAAGTGTGGCCATAAAAGCTAATCAGAGAATCTAGTGGAAACTCTCTGCCTTTGCATCAGGGTTTTTCCTGCTCTTTACCTTTCATCTTTTTTCTCCACAGGACCCCAATAAAAATGCCACCCCCACTTTCTTTTGCACTCTTCTGGGAAAAGGGCAAGTTTCAAACCATGTTGGACCATGATGTCCTAAAATCCTCACATCGAACTTCTTTGCACTTGAGTAGTTACTGTCTTCCTTTTCCTTCTGGCATAAAAAGAAGAAGGGTTCATTAGTGTCAGGACAACCCATGTGCAATTTGCAAGTCATACATAATGAGAGTCAGAGGACACCCTGCATTCAAAACCATTCTGTGTCCTACTGTACTGGGTGAGAGAGCAGTTGTGGTGTTCAGCTGCCCAGCACAGTAAAACCACCACACCTACTAGTGTTTGGCAAAATCAAGAATGGATTAAGCTTTTCTACTATCAAAGAGTTTCTGTGTCACCCAAGAAAGCTTGTTATACCTCATTTCTCTTGATTTAAAAAGATCAGTTGCATCTGTCTAACTGTCAGAGTAATTTTAGTACTGAAGCTACTGTTCTGGCTAATTTTTCCTGTGCATAGATAAAACTACAGCCACAGGAAAAGAAGCAGACTCCTCCATCCTTGAAAATCCAACAGGCCAGGCATCAGAAGAAAGCAAGAAATAATTTAGGTCCTTGTCTCTGTGCATTTCCTTGGCACTTCTGATTCAGAGTACATGTTTCAGTTTGAGATGTGCTGGAGTGGTTGAAGTTGATCTGCAGTAGCTATGTGAGAAGTCACAGAGGTGTTCCTGAAGAGTTAGAGTACCTATGGGGAAATAGCAAACGTTTCTTTTAGCCCCATTCATTCTTTCAAAATCCAGGAAGACTTCCCATGGTTACAAGGCAAGACAGCAGTGGGTCAATTTGAAGCATGTCTGCTGCCACAAACAATCTTTTTTTTTTTTTTTTTTTTTTTTTACCAATCCAAACAATCCAATTTTTACCAGTCATTTTGAGAAAGCAAGTTCTTAAGCCTTCCATTTGCAAACTAGTCTGGGTGCAGAACTAGTCTGTTGCCTGGATTCCTCTTCTGTCAACACAAGGGGAAAACCTGAAAATGTGCATGTCTTTCTTTCATACATATGTATCTCAGTGTCTGGTTTGGTTTCATTCTGAAATAAAGAGCAATAACAAAATTTAAAAAAAATAAATAAATAATTTAAAAAAAGATATCAATCAGCAAAGACACCACTACTACCATCTAGCAGATATCTATTCTCTCCTGAATAGGCAGTTAGTTCAATCTGTGGACACTTCCTATGACTAGGAATTTCAGAAGTAACGTGACTCTTCTTGCATTTAATCAGTTTTAGAAGGATTGTGGAGAGATACTGAAAAAGTTAGAGATTTAGAACCATTCTTTTTATTAAAACCATATTGAAAACCAGTTATCTAACTTTGCTTTCCTCTTGGACCTTCCCATTTGTCTCTCTTTTTTTTTTTTTGGCTTGCAACATAGTTGTGCTGTCAAACTGAACTACTTTTTGCAGTAAATTTCAGCTCCAATACTCAAGCACTTTTTATTGAAGTATCTTGTTTGCCCTGGTATAGTTATAGCACTCTTGGGATTTATATTATGAAATATATTTTCATGGATTTATAGTTGTGCAGTCAAAATTCTCACTGCACTGAAATTTGGCTTACAAGCATCAAAAAGACATTTTTGCTAATATTTAAAAAGTTACATTGTAACATTTAAATGACTTTTTATATTTCTAGATCTTTACAAGCAAGTAATTCATCTTCACTCTAAGCTGAGTTATTTTCTGTATACTCTGTGGAAGAGAAAAAGGTCTTATATTACTTATTCAAAATGTGTTCTGCTTAAGGTTTTGATTTTAGAAGCTTCTAACTCCACTCAGAGCAAAATGCTTTCTTACCGACCATTTCTTCCACCACTTTTCTTCCCATACTCTTGCACTTTAGAGCTCTCTCTTCCTCACTGCCTCCTATTCTGATCACAGCCCTGCAGCTCCAGGCTGTCCTCTTGGGGGAAGGCAGGAGTCAGAAAGCTTATTTGTCCCCATTTTGGATAATCTCATCTCATCCTTGCTTTGTGATAGTACCATACAACTATTGCCTTAAGCATAGTTCTGGCAGAGAGAGAGAGAGGCTATTCAGCAAGTATTTATTTCTTTAAACAAAATAACCATGATTAATCTACTGACAATTGCTTTGAGTACTAAGGTAAATAAATCTCCAAAGCCAACTAAAGCCTGATATCCCCTTTCCCAAAAATATCTTGTTGTTTACAGCACCCAAGTCCAAGATTATCTAACCTCTGAGACACTTCTACCTGGCACAGAAGAAGTCCTATTGAAGGACCTTGACAGTAGAAGTCCTGTTGAAGAAAAATAAATATATATATATATATAAAAGATCAGAGTGCATAAATAGTATAGCATAATAAATCCTGAGTTTGTCCCAGGAATCAGATGCCTTGAAAAGGTAGAACCACCTCCTCATGTGGGTTATTGTATTGTGTTACCTTTGTCACGTAGCAGGTCTCTGCATTCAAAGATCTGGTTCATTGTGAGAATGAGTTCAGGGGTAAGTATGAGTTGAGCTAGTGTTTACAATATACTTGGTTTTCTTGTATTGAATCTAAAGTTTATATTTAAATCAACCTATCCAGACAAAAATAGTCTGCATGCATCAACTGTCCACATATTTAAAACAAACTTAAAACAATTCTAAGTTTTAAAATCTATTTCAACACATCTGTATACAAACCAGAATTATGGACATCTCAGAATAATTGGTGCCATGTAAAGACACCTGAGTACTGGAGTACCTTGAGGATCCAAAATGTTGAAGACCCCCTGAGTAAATTTATCTGACAATATAATACAACAAAAACATTCATTGCTGTTACTTTCATTTAACAATAAAATGTGGAAAGGTATGCCAGAAATTTTTGGCACATTTGAAATCACTACCTTGGACAATTTGGACAAGTGGTTCTTGAATCAGCAAAAAGAGAGAAATTCAGCGGTAACAGTCAGTGTAAGCTCAGGATCATATCTGAGATGACCCATATACCTCTCCACTTTCCTCCTCCACCTACAAACATCGTGTTTTCAATGGTTAAAAATTAAACTGCTTGCATGAGGCCAACCAGCTGCTAGCTGAATACAAATTTTAAAATATAATGTGATCACAAAGTGCTAGATTTCAGTGGGAACCACAAGATAAGTCTGAAGAGAACACAAGGCAGCCTATGCAGGAGAGTAATGAATCCTTCCCATTTTGTTCTCACCTTGATGTCTGGCATGCCATAGCCTGAGCCACCCACACACTTGTTACTAATGAGCAACTCTTACTCTGTATTTACAGAGTTTGAGTGACAAGCTGCCTTTAATGAGACCTATTTTTAAAGGAGAACAGTGCCTGAGACTGTAGGTTTGTGAGCTTGGGAGGAGGAGGAGATCAGCAGCAAGGCCAGCAAAAAGAGGTGCTATTCGCCAGGACTTCTCCCCTGGCTAGCCCCCACTCCCTGCAGCACACCTAGTCATTAAGACAAGCTGTGAACAGTATCACGATATTCCTGTGGATTAAAACCACAAATTTCCTGTGTAAAAGTGGATATTTGGCCCTGAATATCTCAGTGGTTCAGGTAAGACTGCTGGCCCACAGACACTCTGCCAGCAGAGTGGAGGGGTCAGCATGCAGCCCAGTGCTCAGGGTAGCAAAGAAGGTGGAATATCCAGGTCATCTGCTCATCACAGGCACTTCTTAGGCAGCACACAGAACTTTCCTATAGATTGCAGCACCATGACTTCAAGGCAATACAGCTGCAAGCCATTACCAAAAAAAGCCATAAGCTTCAAAATGCTTCAAGTCATTTCTGAACCTGGGATCCATAAAGGAAGACCAGAAGTGACCTTCTCCAGCAAATAGACCTTTGTTATTAAATGAAAAGAAAATTAAAAGAGGTCACAGAAAGGAAAGAAAATAGCAAATAAAGTAGATGCAACAGGTAAGAGGGAAAAAATAAATGGTAGATGGATAACAGGTTTCAAATTCAGTCACCTCTGTCTAGGAAAAGAGTATACTTGAGTAGATGGTAACACAATGCTGATGATTCTCACACTGTAGTCTTTAATAGTTTGCTCACCCTGAAATGGCTGGGATTGCCAAAGATAAAGATACAGCTTTGCTGCTCCTTTGCTTTGTAGTGTGCTTTAGTTATTTACACTTGCTCCAGCTTGACACAAAATGCTAGAGACTCAGGATGACAGCATCATAGACTTGCTTACAAAGGCATGAATCAATCTACAATATGCAAGTCCAAGAGCTCTCCTTTTTAATTTTGTATGTCTTGCCACTTTGTGTAATATCTAAAGAATGAATGAGTTATGAATTTTTTAAGATATTTTGTGATAGCATCCACACCTCATCTCTAAGTCTACATGCTCTTGTCAATAAGACTTTTTAAAGTATATGTTACTGCATACACTAAAGATGTTCAACACACTGCACCCACTTCTACTTGCCTTTCTCCACAGAACCCATAATCTCTCCTGACAAAACTTTAGGTCCCTTGAGTGACCACTCATATAATTAGCACTCTAAAGATACATACATATATACTTACCTTTTCCAGAAAGCTGCCTCACAGGATTTCCAAGTTTAAAAACCATTTTTACTTCTACATGAGTTTTATTCATTGTTTTATATTTCATTTAAAAAAAAAAAAAAAAAAAAAAAGATGGAGGAGAGGCAAAGCAAGCAAACTATTTACTGCTCAGGCATTCAATAAAACCCAGCAGAAAACTCATACTCTGACACATTTTTCCTTGTCTCATCTTTGTAAAACTGTAGCCAGTATAATAAAGATTATTGAACCCTTTTCATACTGGACCCTGTTCTCGGATTGTTACAGCTCTGAGATGAATATTCTCTGTATATGTCTTCCTCAAGACATTGTTTTTTTATTATTTTTTCATGTTTAAACAACTTAATTTTTTCTGTGAGCAAAGATTAAAAGGAAATGTATTCATAGAATCATAGAAAAAATAAGGTTGGAAAAGACCTTCAAGATCATCGGGTCCAACCATTCCCTTACCACCAATGTCACCCACTAAATCATGTCCCTACGCACCACATCTAACCTTTCCTTGAACGCCCTTGGGGATGGTGACTCCACCACCTCCTTGGGCAACCCATCCCAATGCCTGACCGCTGTTTCTGAGAAGAAATGTCTCCCAGTTGTTTTAATTGTTGAAGGGTAGTGTTCTTTCTTCTATTCCTTGTTTTATCAGTTGAAGAGTAGGGGCATGACATTTCTATTTTTCCACTCACCAGGGACATCGCCTGAATGCCAAGACTTTTCAGCTATGATGGAGAGAGGCTTGGCAACTACATCAGCCAGTTCCCTTAGGACCCAGGAATTCATGTCATCAGGTCCTATAGACTTATACCTGTTTAGATTCATCAGGTAGTCTTGAACCTGCTTTTCACTTACAGTAGGTGGGACTTTGATCCCCCCCCAGCCTCCATCTACAGGTTCAGGGAAATTAAAGACTTGGGAAGCCTGTCTACCAGTGTTGATGGAGGCAAAGAAGTTGCTGAGTACCTCAGCCTTCTTCATGTCTGTCGTTACCAATTACTAAGATATAGATACTCACTCCTAATATAAGAAATTATAATTGCTCACACACTACTATTTTCACCCCTCAGTCTATTTTCACAAATGTTAAAGGTGTATGGTGGCCCTCGGGGACTCCTGTCACCCCAGCGCAGCAGCCCAAAGGAAGCTGGTTTCTCTGTTGTGCTCTTCCTCGAGGCTCTGTGCAAGAAGGGATGCCACCTCTGGCACAAGGGCTGGGGGATGGGAAAGAAGCACACACACAACACCTGAGAATCAGCAACAGAGTTCTTTATTGCCAGGACACCTCACAGGTAAGCCTACAGGATGTCCATGGCGTTTGGTGGCTCCAAGCTAATGCGTGGGATAGAGCCTGAGCAATGAGTAGGGAGCTCACCAGGCACTCCTGCAATGCTGTTTGTGCTCTCTGATGGCAGAGAGTGAAGACATGCCAGGGTAGTCCCAGGTCTGATCTGGCCAAGGTGGATCCACTTCCATTGGTTCCTCTGCCTTTTCTGGTGGACCCAGCTCCATGGGCTCCACAGTGTTTGGCAGAAAGACAAGCCAGTCCTTGCCCAGGACTGCCCAAATGGGATGACTTCCATCAGGAATGTTTTCAGGCCAGGGTGCTATCCAGTACCATGCTGGGGTCCCATGCCACTGTCCAGTTCATTTCCATGTATGGTTTTGACACTGCCGTCTCTTTTATGACCATGACTGTGTCCCACACTGTATTCTGGATGATAGGCATGCCTCTGCTTCACATGGCTGTCCAGCTGACACTCCTGCTTTCGCTCCATGCCACCATTATGCCACTGGGAAGGCCCAGGCCCCCTGTCTCTGTATGGCTGAGGAGGTGGCCTGTTCCCTGCATCATTGCAGTGCCAGTGGTACCACTGTAAGTGTCTGTGGGCTGCATGCCAGAGGTCCCTCGGGCACTGGTGTCTGTTGTGCCACAGGCGCTACCCCCCGGCCCACGACACTTCTCCTTATCTGCCTTCCTTCTTGGTGCTTCCTTGGACTGCATTGCTGTCCTCTCACACCACGGAGGGCTGCCTCTCCCCTGCCTCTGGTTTTCCTCCTGCCACACAAGCCAGCTGTCAAAGCACCTAGAAGCTCAGCAAGTGGTGGGCCAGCTGCAGGGGGGCTGTTCTATAGGGCCCAGAGCAAAGGCGGGGCAGTGGTGGCCACTGTGACCTCAGCAAGCCTCTGTGATGGCCCACATATGGCCAAAGGTGGGTGTGTTGGGAGCGGCCTGGAAGATGCCCTCATGTGGAGGGAGGAGGAGTGTTGGGGGGACTGAGAGGCCCTTTTCTGGGGCTGGCTCCCCTGGGCCATTTGGCTTGTCAGAGAGAAAGGCTGCCCCTCAGCCACAGGGACTGCCCTCCACCTCCCGTCCTGTGCCCTGGGTTTATTTTTAACACTGGTTTTTATGTCATTAAAATTAATTTATGGGAAAGAACAGAAGCAATGTGCATCTTCAGCGCTAATTCCCATGTGCTCTTTGTGCTCTGAGCAAAGAATTTCTTCCTCACATCACATCTAATCTAAATCTCCCCTTGTTCAAAGCCATTATGTCTTGTTCCATCACTAAACTCCCTGACAGAGTCCCTCTCCAGCTTTCTTTTAGGCCACTGTTATGGGTTAGTTTAGGTGGCAAAACTGCAGGACCTTGTAAATTGCAGCTTTATCTACCTTGTTCCACATGTTCCATATGACGTTTTCCAGCTCAGGCTCTAGCCTCTCATCAGTGTAACATAGAATCACAGAATCATTCAGGCTGGAAAAGACCTCCAAGATCATCCAGTCCAACCATCCCCCTACCACCAATGTCACCCACTAAACCATGTCCCTAAGCATCATGTCCAAACTTTCCTTGAAAAATCCTGGGGATGATGTCTACCATAATCCCCAATACCTTTTCTGCAAACATCACTTCCAGCCATCTGGCTTCCAGCATCTACTAGTACATGAGACTTCTTCTGTCCAGCTACAGGTCTCAGCATTTGCTTTTGTTGAACTGCACGGTGTTCCTGTCAGCTCATTTCTCCAGCTTGCCATATTGAGATTAATTTCCATAATGATTTTGCACTTGCTAACCTAAAACCATATAAATGTTCTCCTTATTAACTCAAGCATTATCTCATACTATATAATCTGCAGCAATGACCAAGTGGTTGACAGCTTGTCTCCCTGGAGTCATAAATATATTTCCTACTGTTTTTGTGGGAAAAAAATAATAACAAAAAATAAAGCCAAATTATAATCATTTTGTAATCTAGAAAATTATTTTCTATGTGGTCATGAACTCATCTCTAAAACTAAGTACATAAATCTTTTACTATATCTGGCTCAGGAACCAAAAATCCAATTTTCTCTCAACTCCTAATGAGATCGTTAAAGGCACTGGCCTGTCCTAATCTTACTACCACATGTAACTTCTTTTTTAATAGAGTTTGGTCAGACAGGCACTACACAGACCAACAAACATAGCTTTTGCAAGTACATACTATATTATATAAAAGATATGAAACCAACCCATGGCTAATGCTCAAATGTACCTCCTGTAAGTAGGCTCCTCCCAGCACTAGAAGTTGGGCATGTTTGCAGGTTCAGAGCTGACATTTTCTCCCAGGGCCAAGCGCTCTGCCACTGATTATTCAGGCTTTGCATGGAAATGTACAGTGTTGGTAGGCATGACAACCTTGTACACGGCATGAACAGAGAAGAAAAAAAAAATGTATTCAAATTTATAGTTTTTCTTCCTTCCTCTACCCCTTCAATGTTTCTGCCTAAAAGAAATCTGAAGCATAAACTTTCTTTGACATTCCTGAAATATTAGGACAACTACACCAGGGACATTTGGCTGGATTCTGATGTCAAAAAGTTACCATGGGATTAAGTTCCCTGATATTACTGAAGTGAAATTAACACAGATTTAATAGAATCACTGTGTTACGTGGGACCTGAAAGTCTATTTCCAGTGTGTACTACAAGCCTCAGCTCTGCAGTGGTTAAGAGAAGCATGGATACTTTTTATTTGTTTTGTGGATTTCAATCTGCTTTTAAGAAAAAAAAAAAAAAAAAAAGAAAGAAAAAAAAAAAAGAAAAAAAAAGAGTTCTTCCCAGTTCAAATCCTCATATACATCCATAATTTATACTCCGTTGACTGAGAGAAAAAGAACAAACATATTAAAGTTTGATACCTTTTCTCCAACTGGGAGGAAATATTTCACAACAGAATTCTCATTGTTTAGCACAGATCATCTCCACATTTACTTCCCTTGCTATATTAAATATTGCTTCTCTTCTTCAAGAACTGAGGAATAGCTTTTCTGACAGCATTTTGATGAAATGTTCTAAGTACTGAAGCATAACTCCATTTTCTGCACTCATTCTGAACTTACATTAACTGCTCACTGCTGTTTTAACCAAAAATATTAAGCTTTAGCTTTTGTTCCTGCAAGACCTACTTCCCTGCAGGGAAACCTCTGACAGTATTACACAAGTAAGTCTGTTTTGCAAATATTGGACAGCAATGCTTTTCTTTCACATGGTTTTATTTTGGGCCAAAATAACTTTATTATATAGTAAGAATATGGTATTCAGAGAATCACACAGAAATAAAAGCAAAGCAGTGGATTAGATAATTTCAAAGGCCAAAAGTTTTTTTAAAAAGTTGTTTTCTTTTTCAAAAATATGATGTACCTTACTGTTAGTAATTCAGACTTCATGTTTTCCCAGAATGTATGAGTTTCACATGAGTGAAACTAAGTAACATAATGATATATGTCCACCTAACATATATCTTCTTTGTTTAATCCCATTTTATAATGTCTTCAAAAGAATCAAAAGAATTAGGGAAAGTAGGGTAAAAAATACTATACAAACAGAATATGTTAGCCCCAACACTGAAAAAACATAGAACTTAAAACACAGTCAATAAACAGAAATCCTGGAAAAATTGTATCCTACTTTGAAATATAAATGTTTCAAGTACTGGATTAGTCCTCCCTTTCCATTTTTGCAGTGCCTCATCATATTCTACCATTTTCATAAAACATTTGTGCCCAGGGATTTTCAGGATTAAGCCCCTGGAATATAGATTTATTGTAGTTTTGTCCTATCTTCGAACTATTGCATTTCCCTTCCTGCCATTACACTCTTGTATTTTGCATTTGAATATCTTTATTTTTAAGTGCCTGGTGCATGTGCAAGCCATCAACTGCTGCCTCCACAGAGAGAGTACAAACAGTAACAGGTTTGCATTTCTTACTCTGCTTACAACAAAAGATCTGATTTTATTTTTTATCAAGACAACAATTACTATGATTCCATATTTAATTTATTTAATTTATCTCCTTAAACAAGTTTTACAGTTACCCAGAGCATAATATCATTAAAAATTTTATGCAGCTGAGATCTATCATGAGGGAGTAAGAAATGCATGAAAGCTAGATTTATGAACTACAGGTAATGAATGTTGCTGGATCCTGAAGAAGTCCTACTGCAATCACAAGTAGCTCTTGTCAAGGAAGCCTGAGATTCCCAACAAGGGTTAAGCTCCTTCAGTTTAGGAGACACCACACTGGGTTGGCAGGTTTCTCCACTTTGGGGGGAGCTTCCAAAAACTACAACCTGCCATTTCCAATCCACATAGGCACTAGGTTCAGGTTCTGATGAATCCCTGGACAGATGCTGTTCATCATCCCCAGAACCATGTCCAAAGCTGCAGGTCTACAAGTCAAGAGGGAAGTAGTGAGCTTTCAGCCTTCCCCAGCTTAACAAGGATCTCCAGTTGTCCTTCCCATTGTGTGGCTTTCATCTCTGCAAAATTCAGCTAAAACCCTGTAACTCCCCTCTTCATTTTGAAACAACTGCTTGCTATGGCACCAGAGAGCTAAGAGGTAGAAGAGCCATGAGAGGGAAAGCTACTCCCCACCACCACCTTTAGGGACCATTTCCCCAGACAGACTGACACATACGCAATGCACTGCCTTACAGGTGCTACAGGGAATGTGAAACAGATCTGAGGGAAACGGAGAGCATAGAGCGCTTCCGTTTAACCTTTTCTTAGAGCATAAAGACAAGGAGCGATTTAACAAGAATGAAGGATGAGAAATTACTAAGAGACAGATTGGGCAAGTTTGGATTACTTTCTACTGCAAGAGACTAGTACTAATAGTTTATTATCTCTCTTCTGCATAATCCAAGTATTCACTTCCAGACTGCACCTTCAATTAACAGTGAAATGTCTTAGAAATACATTTATTTTTGTTCTTGCATTATAGTAGTCAGACAGACCAAGCCAACTCAAGAACTATGCACAGTGAGAAGACAATGCATTTGAACAAAGACTTACCAGAATTATATCTGGAAAAAAATGTATATGTGGAACATTTAAATATCATTTATACTACAATTGTATTATTTATTATTGAACCACATGTCAACAAAAAATCCTTGATATTATTAAGAATAACAGATTGCTACTGCTTAAATAGCTCATGTAGAATATTCAAAGCTGCAGAAGTCAAGAGTACAGGCGAACTGGCCATTATGAAATAGTTGGCCACTCTAACCCTGTGGTCTAGGAAGCACTGTCTCAACTCCTACTTCTGTAAACACTTAAATAAATCTGGTTGAAGATAAATGAATCTGGTGAACAAAATTATCTTAAAGGCTGATTTATTTATTGGGAACAAAATATTGCCCCATGAAACCTTCATTAAAAATCATTTAACTGTGATTAATGTTAGCATATAGTTATGTATGATCTTAAGACTTACTAAGTAGGAGTCTGACAAATCATCACTGCATGTCTTCTCAGTGTCTCTCAGTACAGCATATTTGGTACAACACTAAACTAAATGCGGTCCTACCTCTCTTGAAATCTTCAACATTTTCTAAGACAAATGCAAAACCCATTAAGAAACATGCAAAACAATTCAGTGTAAAAGACAAGAGAAAAATCAACCTCACAGGAAAAGCAGAAATATGGTATTTTACACAGACCTATGCAGTAGTTTCATGGACTGTATTCTCTGTCACATAATTTCTTAGACAGTGCATGCAGATAGATGGATTTTGCAGATTTAGGAAATTTGAAATCTGTCACAGTAAAGAAATGTGACTTTTCTTTTTTCCTTTTATTTTTATCAGTTCTGTGACAGCGTAAATTATCATTCCTATACTGCATATAAGTGTGCTTGAATTCCAGCACATCAAAAATAAAACCTCCAGATATGATCCTGTGGTATCAATTACCATGAAAGAGGACCATATCTAGATCAAGAAAAAAGACATTTCTTAGGTAGGAATTTTTAGAGAGAAAGAGAGAGAGGCCAATAACATTCCAAGCCAAGTCTGCCCATTTACAACTTCAGAAGTTTTATAAGAATGTAAGAACCCTTCTATCACACAAACAGAAAAAGGTAACTGCAGATGCCAACTCACTTCTGTGAGTTTGAAAGCACTATTGCAAGTAACTTTCTTAATTAACCACAAGAAATGTTACATTTCATAAGTTTTTGATGTCATTCTGCCATTTCTATGAGGTTATATTCAATAATTAAAATGATAAACTGATTATGAAAACATAAAAATGATTCAGTTATTACTAGTACTTCCACAGCATGAATGAAAATATACATACACATTAGACAAATTTTAAAATGCAGTAGATGCGAAAAAAAAAAAAAAAAAAGGAAAGAAAAAAGAGAGGTATGTCAATACTAGTTATATAAAAAAGTATGCAAACCAATTTGAAGATACTGAATTGAGAACATTAAAAATGAGATGTCCAAAGAGAAATCTCCAGAAATATTCTTCAAGACACTACACTTCTGCCTGTAAAGTTTTCAGTCAAAATCCTGTTCTATGATATTCAGCATATCCTTCTATGCTTCATACTGTAACCAGTATATTGTGCTGTAGAACTTATTTATTCATGAGTTACAAACCCTTTTGTATGCCAACAATCCTTGTGCACCACCATTCAGTATTTAAACAAATAAGAAAAGCTGCTACAGAAAAATTTACCTCTCAAACAAGTCAAATGTGGTTTCAAATTTTCTGATTTTTTTCACCCTCCTCTTGCAGGATCACAACAACAGCTGCTTGCATGATGGATCTACGCAGATATCCTCTGGATGAACAAAATTGCACACTAGAAATTGAAAGTTGTAAGTTATTGGAGGGAGAGGGTTGGCCAAATTACATCAGTGGATTGAAAGGCAATCATGGGTTAAACACAGCAGGTGTCAGTTGTTCAACTATTGTGTATCCAGTAGGCCTGCACACTGAACATATATTTCTATAGTGCATAAGCTAAAATATGCTTATTTCACAATATTTTGTTGATCCAAACTTGTATGATGTCTTTCAAAACCTCTTGATAAGTAAAGTGGGGAATACTTCTTGACGATCAGATCAGAGGACAGCAGCAGAGCACTGCCCATCTTCAGTGTCTAGTCATTCAGTGCTTCACCTCAGCACAATCTCTAACAAGATTAAAAACTGCCCCACATGGTATTGGGAGGATTGATCAATTACTCTTATCAAATGCTTGGAGGTTATAAAAGGAAACAATCCTTCAGCACTGAGGGTAGTAAGAGCTTTGTCATTGTCTTTCATGAGCATAGGATCAAGCCATGCAGTTGCAAATTTTTATTAATATAGTCTTCAGATCTTTTATGACACTCTAGAGAAAAGCTTATTCAAGTTTTTGAAAAGAATCTTTATTCTGTCTTAGGTCAAGTCAACTACTGACACCGAGGACAGAGGGATCTGTCTAAGCAAAGTGATTAAGACTACATAAAGTAGGGTCCAATGCAAAATAATGCAACAGTTTTCTAAGAATTTTAGTTTGCCACATTACAACTGTTGCAAAATTACAGTTATAATTAACCAATCTTTTATTATAATAATACTTTTTTCTAAGGTATCAGATTTTAGAACATATTAACAGATTTCTTCATAGTCAGTGTTTTGTTTTAGCTCACTGGAAGAGAAATCTTCCAGTTTTAGCATTTAAATCTGTTTGATGGATAGTTTGAACAACTAAATAAACAGAAACATGCTGATCTAAGATTAAGGATTCTTCCTTGCCTAACAGAATTTCCTAATATTTATATCATCAATAACAGCAATGTTTTTATTGTTCATAGTACATCCCATGCAAAGATCTTAAAGCCCAGGAAGTACAGTTTCCATTTGCAGAAACTCATGACATAAGGTTTTGCTCTGAAATGAAAAGAGGTTAAATTCAAAAAAAAAAAAAAAAAAAAAAAAAACTCACAGTATGAATTTTCAAAGAAATTCCATTAGTTCTTCAATCATTTAAATTTTGACAAATAAAAATATTTCCATAGTGCCAAAACATTGGAATATTCAAGTATAAAATGCTTAATATTATTGTAATATAACTATAAAATAAATTAGTCTAAACCAAAGAAGAAGAAAGCAATTTGAGCCACAGAAAATATTGCTGGGAAATAACTTATTTTGAAATGCAGCCCCCAAAATAAACTACAGAATTTTTTATCAGTTGAATATACATACATGTCCTATATCTCAACATATCTGTGAGGTGGCTATTGCCAGCTGCTGAGAAAAGCATATACTTGGTCAGGAGCACTGATTAGGCAAGATGGGCTGTCAGTCTGTTGTTTACACCTGTTTATAATTTTTAGTTAATAGCAAAAGAAAGGTGTCTTATTTAAAATTTTGAAATGGGCACAAATATACAAAATTACTCTCCATGCTCAAGTAATTTGCTTCTTTGTAAGTGCATAATCAATATCAGCTTTAATATAATCAGTAGAGCAGCAGCTTTTGATTTAGATTTTAAATTATTTGGTAAGAAACTTGAAATGTTTCCCCAGAAGTTATTTCCTTTTGCTGTTTTTCCCAGCATATCATTTTATAACGATTTTAGAAATTCTGTGCCAGGTTGAGAACATTTTTTTATTCCACCAGCAAAAGATTACAATCAAGTAAACATTTCAAGCATGTTTAATGATTTTTTTTTTTTCCCAGAAAGAGCACTCTCTGAACAGAATCAGTTCACTTATTTCTTTAGAAATTCAAAAAGAGCATATTTTATTTTTTAGACACTCGTGTTTTGACTCTGCAGGCAGACATACCAGGAAGAGAAACAGAGAGGCAATGTTGTCAAGGTTCCCATGAAATACATCAGTAGCTGCAGCCACAAGTCACCACATTTGCATCTTCTCTGTTCTCAATTCAATATGAGCATGGAAGTCTCTAGAAGAACGTACTGGTTGTGCACTGTAGTTAACCCCCCACAAGAGACAGTAGCAGAGCAAGCTGGGCAAGTTGATGAGCTCGTAGTGAATAAGACAAACATGCATGAACTTTCCCTGTACATCTGCTTTCAGTTAGCATAGTCCATATCTACATTGCTCTGAGTTTACTAAGGCACCACAAACCCACAGACATATGAACATGTATACAGCCATTTTCTTCTCTTCCCTGGGAAGCAGTCAGTAGTCACATTTTAACTTCCCTTTCCAGTGCTGCCCATCATACTACTGTTCTCCCCAGTTACTTTCTGCTGGAGCAAAACTCTGGCTGAACTTCATAATCCACCACATACAGAGCTGCTTATTAAGCTGCATGGCTGTCGTGCTTATCCTTGTGCTTGGCAGTTCACTGCCCTTTCTGGCACAGAACAATTTTGTTGATGTTGCTTGCTGCTGCTTGGCTCATCTTCCAGCTTAAATTTAATAAGGCATGCAACAAATCCATTTGGAAAATAAGGCATTTCTTGATTTTCAAAATAAAGTGCATAACACATCTCTTCAGTAGAGTTTCTAGCTGATCAGCAGAGGAAATGGGTATATACAGTACCACAGACATCAAATTGGTGACTTTCTACTGAAGTTTCTTTCATACTGAATTCATGCCTGAATTTATTTGCTGGAAGACAGTTGATTTGAAGGTTCCCGTCCAATTGTGACTAAAGCTGATCAAAGTACATGAGCATTTATCAGCCAACAGCCCAAATAACTGGAAAAGGCAGGCTCATACCTCTCTATTCACAAGATTTCACATAAATGAAGTTTTGTAGGGATGAATGCTCAGTGGGAATGGGTTTGATACTATCATTGAGACTTCATCAAAAATCAAGGCTAGCATCAGATCAAATAGGCAATTAAAATGCTAACACAATCAAGGATGAGAGAATACCATGTCACTCATGTGGCCAGTCACACATCTCCAAAAGAAAATTGCTTTTCAGACCTTTTGAACACTAGGTATAAATATTTCAAGCCTCCAAATGTATATATGTTGATATGTTAATACTTGTTGAGCCAATTCAAAGAAAACAACAAAATCTTTATTCTTACTTTGCCACCAGGTCAAAATTAGCATAATATATTACTTCTAATGAGTATTTAGATCAGTTCTAATAACAAATGAATGATTGCACATAAGCAGAGGCATGCATAACTACTACTGAAATTCTCAGGTATTGTATAGGCCAGGAACCCTGGAATCTCTAACAATTCACCACCAAAAATATGTCTTTCTAATGCATTCCCAGCTTTTCTCCTATGCATTTCTAAAACTCTTGAAAATTATTGATGATGTACTTGGAAGAACATTCTGGAAACAGTTCTGAAGACCAGGCTGCCTCATTCTCAGGCTTTTAAGCAGTAGAAAACCTGTCATCCTGAGTACTCTGCACTTAGTAGTCCCCATTAATCACCTTGAAAGCTACCAGGGGGCAGGATGGATGTGAATTAACAGGTAATAGCCATGACCACTGCCTCTCTGTTAGTGCCATACACACCAGGCATGTGACATTTTCTTCCACGACAGAACCAATTTACAAGATCCTCATTCTCAACCTCTCAGTCCAGTTCCTGCATTCCACTGCAGCTATTCAGCTTTCTACTGTACTACTATATAAATCTTTGCAGAGCTAGGATGAAAATAAAATTGTTAACATTTTATTGGTTAAATATATATATATATCTTTTTGAAGAAAAGTCTTATACACATCAGGTTTGAGAGAGACAAGAATTAAAATAAGCTGTCCTTAAATAAAAGGGCCAGGGAAGGCAGTGCTGTAATCAATAAGCTATCATGGATCTACCTGTGTAGGATTGAGGAGCATCTCTTACCAACAGGCAGATACTGTGCATCATGTGTACTGTTGAACCATCTCCAAAGCATTGGAAAGTGGGTTTGGTCGTCTTTATATTGTGTTTACACTGTTTATATGCTTAACCCACAAGGCACCAGGTTCCAGAGCAGTGAGGAGGTGTCATCTATGTTGCAATTGCCACCAACTTTCTTCTGCTGCTACCTACAGTCTTATTGGTTTCAGCAGGAATTTAATAAGAGTAACACTAACCTTTTTTAAATCCTGACTTTATTTCTTAACAACATTTTTTCCTGAGTGCTGTCAGTAATCTTGCAAGCTTTGTGCATGCAGAAAGAAAACAATAAATGAAACTAAACACATAGACTGCAAAAAGACCTGTATAGATGTGTAAATCTATGCAATACTGATAGCCCTAAACCTAGTAGCTGGCAACAGCAAGTAATCTGATATAGAAGAAATAGGTCTGATCTTCAGCTGGTGAAAACTGGCATGGCTCCATTTTTGTCAATTAAAGCACTGTAAGTTGCACTAAATGAGCATCTTCTCTTTCTTATTAGTTGTCTGAAATTTTTGTTCCAAGTAAATGATCCTTCCTCATCTCCACCTTTTAAATTATATCTGGTCAGGAAAGACTCTGTAAGTGAGCGCAGAAATGAAGAGAAATTTTTATAAGGAGAGTTCATTACCTGTAGAAAATGCAGACAACAATTAGAAAGTTAAGCAAAAAGTCAAAGGCAGAATATTAACTAAATCAAAGACTTGTATGAACTGGTAAAGTATCTATCCTACGTTTGAAGAGAAGTAGTCGTTAAACTGACCTCCACTGACCTGCAGGTACAAATGTACAGCTTGCATGAAGGTGCATGCCTGCAGATGCAATCACAAGCAACACAACTGTGCAATAGAGAAAACAAGCAAAAGCCTGACAGATAAATAAATGCCAAGACACTTAACCATGCCCAAGATGGATCACGTGCTCCTAACATTATTGTTAAATGTCCCTAAAAAATCCCTGAGCTTTATGAGCAGATCAGGACTGTTTCCTGTTCTTCTAGACCCACACACAAAGAAAGTAGGGCTGCTGTCCTGCCCCTGCTCCTTCCCACAGCTCTCCATTGAAATTAGAGTAAGAGAATCTCCTTTGTCCCAACAAGGCGACAGGAAGGTGGCATCTGTGAGAGTCCTCTCCCTGTGCTTCCCTTCATCTAAACCAAGCAATCTGGAAATATATTTGGCCCTCCAGAAGTTCAGTGCTTCCCAGTGTGTTTACAGCAGCTTCACAGCTCCAGCAATGACAGGGCACACCAATATTGATGCACACACCAACCAGCCCTCTTTTAAGTTTCCCTGTGTTTTTAATGAGACTTACTCCTACTGTAGAAGAATCAGGCAGTCTCCATGCTCCAGAAGAATCAGGCAGTCTCATAGATGAATTGCTTTTAAGTTACTCAAAGAATAGGACATATCTTGGTCAACACACACTGGAAGAGGCTTCCTAGAGAGGTGGTTGATGCCCCATGCCTATCAGTGTTCCAAGTGCATTTGGATAATGCCTTCGTTTATATGCTTTAGCTTTTGGTCAGCCCTTAAGAAGTCAGGTAGTTGGACTACATGATCTTTGAGGGTCTCTTCCTACAGAACTATTCTTTCTATTCTATTCTATTCTATTCTATTCTATTCTATTCTATTCTATTCTATTCTATTCTATTCCATTCTATTCTATTCTATTCTATTCTATTTGTGAACTGAAAGACAGAGTCATTGCATCTTTTAGGGGTTTTGTGGGATAAACAATCCCTTGAAAATCTAAAGTGCTAAGCATTGGCCTTAATAAGTGAGTAGCATAAGGCACTGCCAAGAGAGCAAAACAATGGTGCTACACAGGAATGGGAGAAGAGTGCAAAGAACCAGAACACTGCCCTGTTATCTAACATCTCCAGAAGATCAGCCAGAGCAGTGATAAGGCATGCTTATATTGAGCCAGCAGATTGTTTTCACTTTAAAAATAATAATAATAATACATTTCCAACCTTCCCGAAGCTATCTTACAGGATGGCAGAACCTATTTCTGCACAGATAACAACCAGAGAGATGTACACGTTTAAGAGGAGGAGAGCATTTTGGCTGGACATTTACACAAATTTTCACTGCTTTGTTCAAGCACTTCTCCTTACTCCAAATTTTGTGGAGGCAGATGGGAAACCAGATCAGAGGCTTTAAACCTGTTTCAGTGTCTAATAGTGTGATGACCACTGGAAATTTGTCTGTGCAAAAGCAAGGGATTTTGTAACTGGAATTGCATTGTCAGCAGAGCTGGGATCTGTCACAACCCAGTTCTCATGTATTAACAGACCCTGAGACAGAGGAGGCTTAATACTTGGTTGGAGGTTACCCAGGCTGCTTGACACTCTCACGTGAGCTCTGATGGATGTCATCTTGACAGTTTAGGATGTTAAATCCCCCTGCTGTCAGTTCTGCTTTACCAGGCAGCCTGTGGCAAGGGCTACTCCTGCACGTATCAAGCTGCTGCAGCTGTATCAGCCAGAGCCAGTCTGGCAGAGACTTTTGACTGCACACAGCCACCCCACTCTAGCATCCTTCATTACAATACAAGTGCTGGCCTCACTGCACCACCTAGGATGGGATACTGTTACTGCTCTAATACTCTTTGTCTCTTTGAAGTTGCAAGTATCACAGTCATGGCACGACCTTGTGCTCTAAGCCTGCATCTGGCTTTCACTCAGCAGGAAAAATGATGTGCAGACAGCACCACTCTAACAATAAATCACATCCCATTTGGGCCTGCCTTCCAGAATCCCTCAATCTCAAGTGAAGCGTGTTTCACTGTCACAGGAGAGAGGAAGCCAGGCTGTGCTCCAGTTTGGCAAAATTATTTACTTGCTGGCAATCTGCTATGTGTTTTACAAGAGGTCTGAGCAGATTAGCAGAACTCTCCCTTTGGCCTTAAAAATCTGTGTCTCTATGACAACAGTAATGCTGCAGCATGATTCAGGAATCTACATTGCAATGCTGAACCATGCTTTGTCAGTAGCACTCTCCTAGTAACCACATCACTTGTGTGGGAGAAGTGAACAAACCCAGAGAAGCCTGAAAAGACAAAGTTGGGGGAAAGTGGGAGATTTATTTAGTCAGTTACAGCATAGAAAATGACAATTTCATTTTGACTCCATTGTCTTTATGTCTGTCTTTGCTTCATATAAAAACGGACATAATACTAAATATACGCATGAAAGCAACAAGCTCACAGTGGTATTGCAGTCAATCAATAAAATATTTCACTTGAACCTCTAGATGGTTTGTTGCAAGAAGAAACAACAACTGTGTTCATACCTAAACATTCATTATCACCTCTGTTGGCACAGAGAGGTCTGACAGGATGAGATTTGAACAGATTTATCACAGCTCCCTGCTTGAGACAAGACTGCATTGATCCAGAGTATGATTGCATTTGAACTACCAAGGATGTAAGAACCTACACCACAAAAAAAGGGCTATTTTTATTAGAGATGAAAAACTTGTCTTAAATCCAAGCTTTCCCAGAGAGCTTTTCCTTTACCTGCCTGCAGGCAACAGATATCTCGTAATGTTTTCATGCCTGGCAATAAAAAATCACTGGTGAATATGAGTGTATTGGTACCTGAGGCAGCAGGAGCTTTTAGATGGATCCACTGGTGCCTTCTCCCTAAAGTATCAAAAAAAAAAAAAAAAAAAAAAAGGCTGCTTTTGTACCCCCATTGCTTTCTGCTCCATGACATGCACAAAATGCCACATTTCACAAGGGTTTTGTCATGGTCCAAATGCCATGTTCAAGCAACTAGCTCCCACAAACCCTTGCAAAAGAACAGTTAAGCATATTTTATCACTGCATGCCCATAAAACATGAAGACAGTGTATAGGAAACATCCCTACAAGAGCTGCAAGGAAATCAGCATGCTCAGACTGCTGGCATTGCCCACTGAGACAACAAATTGACCACTCCCTGGGGCAGATCATATTTAGCAACTCAAAACTCACCATAATCATCTCTAAGGACATTTAGATAATATGTCCTCGGTCCCTGTGTATGTCCTTTGGAGGATACACAGGCTGAGCTTGTATCACCATCCATTCACTGCTGAACTATTACCCATGGAGGCTCTGCACATACATAGCAATTTGTAGATATGCATTATCTTCTAACATAGCTGAAATGCTGTCCTTCAACATTGCAGAGAATGCAATTTAAATTTAAAGTTACAGCATGAGCACTCCCAGCAGCAAACACCAGTGGTGACAAAAAGCCCAGCACAGGGAAGAGCTTGTGGAACTGACCAAGTAGTTGCTGTTTTTTTTCCAGACATCCTGAGAGGCAGATTCACAAATACTTTGTTGATATTGATAACAAACACAAACAGGATTTGGGCACAAAAATTTAAAGTGTTTGGTTGTTGTTGTTGATTTTTTTGTTTTGGCTCAGTTTCAGTCATTGCTTACCCTTCATAATTCAAGTCAGTCACTAAGTCAAAATAATCCATTCTTCACAGTACACTAGTATTAAGCAATGGAGACTGCTCTGTTCACACACTTTGGAAAGATTTCTTTCCCCAGAGGGTTAGAAACTAGTCATTTCACTTTCGCCATGCATCTTGTACACCGCAAGCAAATTTAGAAGTTACTCAGATGCTGACATTGAAGTTTAGATGACTTTCCCTTTTCATTTCCAAACGGAAGAATAGCTATACAGATCCATAGATATTGGTAGCAAACACTTGACACTCAGTACTTGCATGAGCACATGAAATTAGCCAAGCTAGTCACCTACACAGTGTATCTGAAGCCCTCTTCTGTTGCACACAGTCGAAGGCAGAGTCAATTACAGCAAGTGTTCTGCACATTTCAGCCCCTTCTTAGCAGCCTCAGAGCCACTGATGGGACCAGGCTGTCCCCCAGTGACCAGAGTGAGCCAAGCTTGGCTCACTTTTCAAAAAAAAAAGGGGGGACTCATTTTCAGAAGGGGTGGATTTCTCAGGAAACAGCTGTGTTTGTACACGAGCCTATATTTCTGTAGTCAGAAAAGCAGCAAAAATAATCTCCAAACCTGGTCATATCACATCTTTTGCAGTGCTGGCATATTGTGCTTCGAGATAACGCAGTTGTGCTAGGATATCACAGCGCTAAGTGCAGTTTATGAAATTTAATTGTCCTCTGCCAAGGTGTGAATTGCTGCATAAAATAAAACCCAGCACAATCTGAGAGATTCTGGTTCTCATGGATTCACTTTAATCTGTGAGAATGAATTCTTGCCCCAAACGCATCTGAGTTTACAGATGTAATAAATCTTGAGAAATTCTCTGTTCAGTGCCAGTACAGTCTGTCTTGATCTGTACCTATGGCTTCTTGACACTGCAATAATACAAATAAGCAACACAGTACTTCAAGTCGCTATGCTGGAAGACTGCTTACCCAACCTGGCAGAGCACGAGCACAAAGCAGTTAATTACTAATTGGGCTATACATTCATGTACCAGACCTCCACTCATCAGGAACCAAGTTGCAGAACTGAAAGCACAACTGAGTCCATCAGACAAAATTCTTAAAAATTCCTCTATTAGCTTTCTCCTACCACTTCTAACAGCTTTAGCTGATGCAGATTCATCTTCTGCATAAATGTCAAGTAACAAACATGGCATGTAGAAGTAAACTGCACAAAGAAACATTGCTCATTATGAGCAAACCTCTGTGTGTGGGAAACTTCAAGAAGAAAACATTGAGCATTTCAGTTTTGTTTGAAGAGTTCATTCATGGTTTTATTATTTTTCATTGAATTCATGTTTTCTGGTGATTGGCAGCCTTTGATTCATCCTTAGAAATAGCAGCACTAAGTTTTCCCAGTCACAAATCCAATCTCCCAGGCCACACAGGGAACATGTTTTTGTAATTCTGTCTTATGAATATCTGTTAACACCAAAGTGCAAGGCTGTTTTGTACAATGAAAAATTGCCCATTAGCTTGTAGGTGGAAATGGAGCTAAGCAAAGATTCATTTCATACAAGAGACTGGACGCCAGGATCAGGTATGCATAGCCATCGTGCTGATGGCCAGGTAAAGCACAAAGGCTGCACAATTACTCTAAGTATAGATACAGGCTAATGAAGCAGCACCTAAAGGCAGTTGAATTGTTACCCAGCATATCATTCCCACTGGTGGGATGCAATTTTTGCTAATACCATCAATGACTGAGTTTTAACTCAGAATATATGGCTAATCTCTTCAGCAATCTCTCTCCATTCTCATTCATTTGTATTCTGTAAGTGCCTCTGAACAGTAAATTACCTATGGAGAGCTCTTCCTGAGAAAACACACAGTTATTTAACATATTACCATTTCTAATCCAAACCACACAGAGCATGACAGCCTTATCTGAATTCACATTTAGGGTCAAAGCAACAGAACCTTTAATTCAAATATTTCACACACTGTGAGCTGGAATTTGTATCAACAAGATTAAGCACACAAAAAAATATCCAGTGTCCTTTGACAGCAAGACCTTGGACCTTCCCTCTCTATGTAGAGCTTGCCCCTCTGTTGTCACCCCCTATTAGTCTTCTAACAAGTATGTGCTGCACATCTGCCTCCACAAAAAAAAAAAAAAAAAAAAAATGCAGATACCAAACAGATTTTGTACATAACCCACCTAAAAGACAGTCTGCTCCTCTACTTACAATAATGAAGCCACTCACCTCCTGTACTCTCCTCCTGAATCCAGCCTGCTTTTTGTCCCAGAGAACATAGAGCTTGTTAGTTCCGATTATTGATCCAGGCTGTCCAGACCAATCAGGCTAGTAAGACATAACATTTCTC
The DNA here is from genome assembly GCA_011075105.1 of Heteronetta atricapilla. Taxonomy (NCBI): domain Eukaryota; kingdom Metazoa; phylum Chordata; class Aves; order Anseriformes; family Anatidae; genus Heteronetta; species Heteronetta atricapilla. The sequence goes on along the minus strand of CM021734.1, from coordinate 69,632,768 downwards.
TACATAACCCTGTCTTCTTTGGCTTACTATTCCTTATTTATTTATTTATTTATTTATTATTGAGGTGAAATTAATATAACACATTGGTAAAGTATGCTATATTCCTTCTGCACTTCGAGTCTCCCTACAAAATAAAGATGGATTAGTTTTGTATCATATTTAATCTATGGATGAAAAGTAGCATATGTTTTGTGTGTATTTTCTTAGCAGTAGCAGAATTTTGTTATTTTGTACTATAACTTTGCTATTTTTCTAACAATCATTGTTAGCACAAATTCAGTCTCTGCAACACAGGCAGTCCCAAAAATGCTGGTAACTTGCACTTGTTAACCCTGCTGTGAACTGCAGTATGTGCCAATACAGATTTAATATTTACCTATGGTTACAAAGGTAAAGTAGATGCATGAAAAAGTTTTAAAACAACTGTCAAATCAATCTACATTTTGCTTCATGGTCTTGTAACAACATCACAAAGAACAACAGAGTGTTTTTCAGGCAAGGCTTTTTCACCAGTGAAGTATCAATTCAGTAATGTGCAACAGATTTCCCAAGATATGCATGCAGAAAAAGTATAATACATGCAAAAGGTAAAATACATATACATTTTATATTTTTTAAAATTAAATTTATTTTCAAAAGTCAAAATAGCTGGAATTTTTATTTGAAAGTAATTTTATTTAGAAAAGTTATTTTTTACTCATTTTTAATTTTTGCTGAATGAAATTTTTCACGTAGCTCAACGTTACTTTTTTTCTACTGTTGTTCATGAACTGAAAATTCAGCATCTTAGAACACTGAGCAAGACCACCAGGAAAAATTCACTCTCACAGTTTATATAAAAAGCCCAAGTTCACTGGCCTAGTACTTGCTTCAGTATTTACCTCTCTGAAAAAAATTTAGCAACTGAATTAAGTAGTTAACATTTTTTTAAAGATTTTCACTACCACATCCAGGGGGCAAAAAAATATTGCACAGAAATATGAGACGTACTTGCATGAACCATGCTGGCATAAGTAAAAAACATGAAGTGTCTTGATTCATATACAGTCAGAGGCTCTGCTGCCTTCAGCAAGCACAGGTTTTGGCCTGACACAATGGAGAACAAAACAGATGGACCTGGACTTCAAATGGTTTCTTCACAGGGCACAACAGCTGTACCTAAATTTGGGAGAATCTGCCTGGCAACAAAACAGGAGCACTTAGAAGTAGATCTTAATTAGTCAAATGAAATAAGTGCTCAAGGGCAAGATGTGTTTACAATACGAACAGACAAAACTATGTACCATGCAATATTGACTGAACTAAATTAATTGAATGCTAAGCAGCTGGACCTCTGTTGCTAATGTTTACATAATATGCTTATATATATTGTTGTTCTCTTTTTAACTTTGTCAAGCAACTCAAGTCAGAAAAAAAAAACTTCCTGGATTATAGCTCAGACTGACATAGCCATGCATTGTGCAGCAGTTCCAGACAAGAAAGAAAGGGCAGCAAAGTAAAGGATGAAAAAATCAGACAAAATCTCCATACAAAATGCATTCCTGACAACACTGAAAGCAGGTTACCTTCACCTGGTTAGCATGATGGAGTGAAAGCATTTTGAGATAGCACAAAAGGTGAAGGACTGCAACACTGGGCTTCTTAGGAGAGGTCATTCTCTCTCAACACACTGATGTCTCCTGTTCAGAGTCAGGAGCTTCCAGTTATCACTGCCAGGATTGGAGTCAAACCAATTTGTGGTGGCATTTTGCTGATCCTAAATGTTTTTTTTTGTTTTGTTTTGTTTTTACCTTCTCACCAAGGCAGGGAGGGTTAAAGTGTAGAAAATAAACAGTAAATAGGAAGCAGTAAGAGAGAAAAAAGTAAATTAACCTCACCAAAACGAGTCAGGAGCTTTGGTTCAACTTTTTGCAGATTGAGATGTAGCTGGTATCTTGTTTAAGTGTCCATTTTAAAGGAGAAGAAGAAAGGAAGAAGGTGAAAGCTCAAAACAGATTCAGGAAAAAGCCATTTGAAAGAAAGCAAGGGAACAAGGCTGGGATTTCTGACACCTAACATAGGAAAGAAACAAACTTTCTTCTGAGTGCCACACTCACAGGGCTATTGCGTTACCAGCAGAAGTCCATCCAGATGGAGGGCAAGAGGAGTTTATCGCTGCATGCATAGCTTCAGCCTTTATTGATTGCTGTCTCGCCTTCAGACAAGAACATTAAGAATTATGAAGTTTGCTGTTTTCAGCCTCACAGCAGAATAGGATTCAGGCCAGAAAGTGAGAAACACAGAAGCAGATAAACAAACAGGTCATCAGCAGTCGTAACTACCAGAGTCACTAAAGCTCCATTTTAAAAGACCACACTTCAGAGCCACTGAAGATAGATTATAAACTGAGAAACTGGCTAAAATTGTGTAGAAACTAATGTGTGAAGGCTATACTTACCAGGAGTGATCTGTAAATAGGAGTTGGGCATCTGTGCAATTACACAAATATCCCATCTGCACAAGTAGACACTGCTCAGTTGTTAACTGGTCTGGAGCACATATTGCATGCTTGCTTCATTTAAGAAGTTTGAAAAACAATATAATTGCTGCTAGTTTTGAGACAAGTCATCAAAATGCCTCAAATCCAAAGTTATATCTCTGGCACTGAAGTCAGAAATAGTATCATTATATTTTAAAAACTGACATATTTTTATTTTGTGAATAACATGATAACTTCTGAACAAGCATAAACTTTTGACATCACATCACCTTCTGCAAAGATCTCTGCAGTTTATCTGCATATTACATTTTGCTTTAGTTCTTTCAAACCAAGGCAAACCACTAGGCAATGCCATTTATTGCCTTCTTGATCTGGAAGTGTAAGAGATTGTGAATAATTGCTTCCTATCCAAGTTCATCATGCTAATTTGTGATCTCATAGACTGTTGTCATAACATTCCCTCAGTCCCTTCATATATCAGGCTGACGAATCGTGCCTGAGCCAGTCCTGCCTTCAGTGGAAGCAAGTCTATCCTTAATCATCTCAGCAGCCCTTCTTTGCACCCAATTTAGTACACCTATTTTGGAGAAAGAAAACTGCATGCAATAGTCAAGATATAGCACAACATGGATTCAAAAGCATATAAAAGTTTAAACAAAGAATTTTACTTATTTTTTTCCTAATAATTCCTTGATTTTTTTGTTTGTAGCTAATAAGAATGAAATCTTACTAGTGAACAGGAAAAAAATAAAATAAAAACACCAGTATACCTTACAAGACGAACTTTTGCACACAAAAGCCATACTAGATAAAGCATATTATTGTGTTTTTCTGATTGTGAACAGTATTATCTTTATTTTAGACACAGCAGGTCCTCTGACATCACTGACATAATCCAGGAGATAAATAAACTGGCAAGGCATTTTTAGTACAAGTCTCACTACTCATATGACTCTTTCACAAACCTTCAAGAGGCTCTGAAATGTTTCCATTTATTGAGACTACAGTAATACCGAGAAGTCCTGCTGCGTTAGCCATTAAAGAGATATTAAGCAAAAACAAACACTTCCTCTCCCAAAGGACTTCCAACCTTGTATCAAGTCTCAATGGCAAATGAGATGTAAAAAGTTAAAGGGGCAAAACAAGATAACAAGGAAAAATTAACTGATACTAAAGGTGTTTGCAAAGTAAGGCAAGGTTATAATTCACTCCCTGAACTAGATTAGAATGCTGCAAGAGTGACTTTGTGCAGTAATAACATTTATTTTTTGCTTCTAATGGATAGGAAATGATGTCTCCGATGGGGATAGAGCAGATTCCCCCATATGTTAGATTTATTTTTATTTGAGAAACCTTCTTAAATAACTGACAGTTTGTTATACTGCAGCAATCTAACCAAGTATTCATTTGGGTCAGTATTGCTTAGGCTAAATTCTGACTCATATCCCACATTACAATCTGCCATCTGCCTATAGAAAGTAAAAGGCTGCTTTCCTTCGGGTCAGCCTGTGTTCCTCACTGAAAATAAATAAAGAAATAAAGAAATAAGTCACTTATAGATGCAAACACCCACTCTAACACAGTGGCAGGGAGACAATTCAAGCCATTTTGCCACTTTAATGTTGACTAGTGGCGTTGTATTCCAATCAGATATTTGGCTCTATGGTGCCCCAGTCCCACACTGGGCTTCAGCTGAAACCATAAATTTACCACGGTACAGATCACCTCTGTGGTGTGCAGAAAAAATGCTTTATCATATAAATGCTGTCAGAGGAATAGTAACTATATGAAACAAGAAAAATGATGCTGTAAAACTACATTTAGCAATCACTTTCAACTTCATGTCGTTAGGAAAGGGATGAGGCAGTAGAAAAAGGTCAGGCTCCAACCCCATGTCCTTACATGTGGTTGAATGGTTTAGGGCACACAGACTGAAAATGCTCTTTTGAAACACCCTATTTAGACTCAGATCCCTAGGGAAGAGATCCTTTTGCTTGGTGTCCAGAGCTGCCTACCATGAAGAAGCAGATGGAGAAAAATGGGTTCCATTTTTATATCTCTGCGGAATGGGTCCTAGGAATAGAACCGTGACTTTGTTTGTGAAGTTAATGTAATATGAATCTTTATTTATCCCGGAGGTATTTGAGATGGCAAGAAAAAATGCAGTGGAAAATAAAGCAGCCTGGCGACATTAACATCTAATATACTGTTAACCTCTGCTATATAACATTTCAAAAGCATTTTTTTCTGTGAACAAGATTTATACATAAACAAATCCAGTTAGATTATAGACCTGTGGCACTTCTGCCTAAGTATTTTCCCTTAAGCTTTCTGCTGCAGGTCCAGAAGCAAACAAAATGAAGCATTGCCACATCAAGAACTGTATTACCATTCCTAGACATTATTTTCTAGGAAGCAGAAGTTTAATGTCTGGAGCTGAGCAATAAAACACATTTTAATGGTTTTAAAGCTGGAAAAGAATCTAGAGAGCAAACAAAGGCTTACACATATCAAATAACCTTTATTAACAAGAAGAAAAAAATCTTGGCAATCACGTAGTAATTGTGCGAGGGAGGGCGCGGGACCGAGGCAGCACTCCGCGGTGCGTGGGCGCCCCCGCGTGGGAATCCGGGCCCCACATCTTCGCAAGAACTGCCACGGAAATCCTGAGCGTGCTGTCTGTTGGAAACCACAGACGGTGTTCCTGCTCGATTACTCGTCTAAAGGCAGAGTTAACAAAGCCGAATGCTCCTGGATAAAAACCACCATCAGCTCTTTCTTATTATCTTCCTCTGCACTGGCTGAGGAAGAGCCAGAACTGGGGCAAAACTGGAGGGAGGGGTGTGGAACAGGCCACAGCTGATGGCCAAGGGCAGAAGAAGCAGGTTCTTTATTATCTTCCACACCCTGAAGCAGAACCTCTGATTCTCACATCTAAGCCTTGCCCTGGTTCACTTTGCAACAAGTACTCATGAAACTTTTGGGTAGTGCCTTCACCTTTCTTCTTTCTAGTACCTGCCCCTAAAGACAAAGCGATAACTGTGACTGCTACCTCATGTAGCAGATGTCTGTGTGATACCAAGCCAACAGATAATCAATATGCTTTCAGTATGAGATAATAGCTTACCTTTTCCTCTATTGTGCTGCATCTTTCTAAAAAGAGGGAAATATTCAAGAGATTTTTATAATACAGACTTGCAAGAAAATGAAGTTAAAATTTCCCTGATTTTTTAAAAAGACTCAGCAGTTTTCATTTCCTGCATCTGCCCTTCGGTATTGCACCACATGTGTGGCTCACATTGGCCCCATGTCTGTGTGCCATGCCTTTAAAGCAGTTACTGAAGCCCCACCACCAAGCGGCTGTCTCGACCTTTTTCAATGAGAAGCTCCTGGGCTTCTCCCTGAAAGCAATGAAAACCAGCCAGGCAGAGCACCCTGCGTGACACCCCTGAGATGGGTCATTTCAAATCAATTGGTATAAGTAATGGGAAGCACCGAAGTTTAAGCAAACAGCAATGATCCATATTACACAAGTTAGTACAGTTTCAGCAGCAATTCAGACAGTTAGCAAACCATGGCACAGTTCACAAATAAGATGTGAACACTTAACCTAGTTCAATCCGTCACTGTATGTTTGCATCAAAAGATATCCGTTCAATAACTGCAGAATTTCTAAGTGGTCTCTCAAGCCCAGTGGCATGCTTTGAGAGCTCCTCCGACTGCCCCCAGGGGACCTGCAGATCCATTTTGCATGTGGTCAGCCTTCCTGAGACGAGCCTATTACCAAGCACTATCATAGGAACAGACATCTCAAGTCTAATTTCCCTAGCTAGAAAATTCATCACCAGCGCATATAGAATGAAAAGTTCCTAGCTCTGCAGAGGCTTCTGATGCTGTGGTTTGTTCAGTGGCAAAACTACTGCCCAGTTTTCTAAAGCTTTGAGTTCAAACTCATGTTTCTATTTGATCTGTATTACATGATTTAAACCTGTGATTTAACTCTCACGCCTGGAGGAAAAGTCTAAAATTGGATGAGATGTTCTCTCTTTCAGTGGGCATCTAGAGAAAGTAGCAAAATGCAAAAAACTGGAAGCAGTTTAAGTATTGGATCAAAAATGACATCAGTTGTGACATTTTGAAATTCAACCACTTTTGAGCTTTATCAAAATGTATTTGAAAATGCTAACAATAATGTTTACATTCCCAATGGTAAAATGGCAAATTAATTTTTAGTTAAGTAAAAAATAATCAACATCTCTGTTAAAAGGAAGGAGAAGAAACCCACTAGTTTTAAAGTAGATAGGAAATGCTTCTATGATAACAGAAGATCAATAATGCCATGGTCTAATTAAAATATAAAACACTATGAATATCAAAGGGGTAACTACAACTTAGCCAGATGGTGTCAGATTGCAGTACAGGCTCCTGAATTCTTCTGGAATCATCTTTGCCTCTGCTGGATCCATACTGTGTTTTGTCACAGGCTGAAAAGAAATCAAAAGCAAAGCTATGTATGGAGCCTGATTTTATTGTCAGAGCTCTTCCTAACCAGTTTAAAATTTCCCTAATGTTATATATGTCTATTAGTAAACTGAGCAACTCAAGCCTGAACTAAAAGCAGTATTATTAGAGCTAGCCAAAAAATGATCTTTAATATTAAATTCTGTCCTTATTTTCTCTTTTCTCACTTTCTGCACTAAAAAGCTTGCCCTGGGCACAGAGAAGTGGAAGTGGCTTCTGTATAGCAGGAATTTCACACAACAGTATTCAAGAGCAGCTCCTTCCACTTCAACAGCAACTATTATTTAAGCTAAGTGATGAAACGAAAAGAAAAATCAATAGCCAAACTGTGCCTCTGTTTCAGATGGATACACAACCGATGATATTGAATTTTACTGGAATGGAGGAGAGTCTGCAGTAACAGGAGTTAGTAACATTGAGCTCCCACAATTTTCTATTGTTGATTACAAGATGGTATCAAAGAGAGTGGAGTTTACAACAGGTAAGCACCAGCTAGTTTTAAAAGCCCCCACCCCCCCACCCCAGAGATATCAATGTCTAACTTTTCTTAGTCATTAGTCATTGTATGCTTTCTTTCTTTCAGGAGCATATCCTCGGTTATCGCTTAGCTTCCGGCTCAAGAGAAATATTGGCTACTTCATTTTGCAGACCTATATGCCTTCCACATTGATCACAATTCTGTCATGGGTATCTTTTTGGATCAATTATGATGCCTCTGCAGCCAGAGTTGCTCTAGGTAACTTATTTTCAACATCACTGCAATACATGGATGCTTCTTGCTCTTGAACACAGTAGTGCCAATTCTGTGCAGCTGATTTCAGCAGCATTAACTGTGGTCTGAGGCCATGCAGTGTACAGTCTTCACTGCTGGGAAGGCAGGCAGACGTCACCTTGCCAATGTCTGATGTTTGGCTCTGCAGTTAGCTTGGGATCTGGACTGACTTCCAGTTGCCACAGTGGTCTCTGCCAAAAGCATTTTGCTTACAAACTGAAACATTATTTCCCATTCCATGTTCTTCCCTACAACTTACCATAAGAACCAAGACCTTCTGCCACTGACTGTGCTTTAAGGCAGATACCCTCTTCTTCAAATTATAATGTCAGACAGACATTTTCTCCCACCTCTATTTTGACTCACCTCTCTGTAAATTCAACTCATTGTGCCTGTGCATAGTGTTATTATCTAGATACATTAATGGCCTGTGATAAGACCAGATTAAAAATAATTTCATCCAGCTAAAAACAACAAAAACAAAAAAGACAGAAGTGAGATATAAATGTTTTAATTCAGAGCACCCCTTTAACAGGAAAAGGTCTCCTTTTCACCAAAGACCATCATTTTATCACAAAACTTCCCTTTCAGAAGGGAAGGGGAAGGTTTTCAGTCAAAAGTTGGATATTTATTCTGGTTCCTCAGAACAATACAAGATACTCTATGGGTGAAGCAGGGCTACTGCTCTAAAAAAAAGTGTTCCAGAAGTATTTAGGACTTGATCACATAATTAAGCCATCAGTATCAGAAGTGCATAGTAGGAGAATAATGCTGTCACACTCTTATCTTCTTCATTGTCTTTTTAGTCAACGTCCACCTCTCTTGCAGGGATCACAACTGTGCTGACCATGACCACAATCAGCACCCACCTCAGGGAGACTTTGCCAAAGATTCCCTATGTCAAGGCAATAGATATTTACCTGATGGGATGCTTTGTGTTTGTGTTTCTGGCCTTGCTGGAGTATGCCTTTGTAAACTATATATTCTTTGGGAAAGGACCCCAACGTCAAAAAAAGACAGCAGACAGGACAGGACATGCTACAGGCGAGAAGAGCAGACTGGAAACAACTAGAGTCCAGGTAAAATGTTCAAACTAACTTTTCAAACATTATTTCTGCTGTGACAATGTTGATGAATATGAGGATCAAGAGAAATACAGCTTGAACACATATGCAAAATCATTTAAAGTTGCCTAGAGAAAAATTATATTTCAAGGAGATTACAATAATGTGTATAGTTTGTTCAGTCTTCAGTTCAAAACAGAGTAGGAAACTACAGAATATGCAAATAGCTATGGAGAAGAAGCATTTCTTTGCAGCACAGAAGAAATAAAAGGGGTACAAGGAAGTCAAACATACCACTTCAACTGTAAATATGGACTTTTTTACAGAAGTTGATAAAGAATTAATATTTAATACAAAATTTCCTTTTATACACAGAAACCTCACCAAAAATAGAAAGCAAAGACAGATTCTGTTGTTACAGTGAGACTTGAATGAAACCCACACCACTGAATTCTCAGAAATTCTCAATGGAATTTATGTTGTAATGAGCCCAAAGACTTTTTGCTGCTCTCTTATTTTCTTACAATATATTCCATCCAAGTGTCTGTATGAATCTTATCCAGGCTACCTCTTAAAATTCTGTTCTGTTGTGGCCTGAGGTGCTAATTTTTGGACAAAAATGTATTTGAGCTTTCTGTTCAGCTTGAAGAAAAAGACTAACATATAAAACTCTTAACAGGTAAGCTGTTAACTTGATGGATGGTTGCAATTTCACATACATGCCAGGAAGTGCATTTCCAAAACTGTGGTGTTTTATTAGGGCTAGAGTTGTGTGTCCAACCACATGTCTTGTGTTCCAGCAGCCACACCACTGCTGTTAGGCATCATGCTCTCAGTCCCAGGGAACTCATGAGCCCATTAAAAGTCCTTACATTCATTTGCTTCCTGTCCCAATATGTAGGAGATGCTTTATCAGAGTGAATGCACAATTTCAGCTCAGACTTGCAGCAATCTCCAAGGTCCCACAAAGTATTGTTCTTCACAAAGCAGAAGAGATATGGATTGTTGTCCTTGTTGTCCCCATTTTGGATTGTTCTGTGTAGAAGATACTGTCTATCTGATTCTGTGGAAAATAAGAAAAAAAAAAAATCCACATACTGAGACCAGCTACTTCCACAGCTTCTGGTATAACCGAGCCTAAGTGAAAAAGCACAACAGAGGTTTATGATGAAGAGGAAAGCCTTGGCTACATAGGCCCCAGTGCACTCACCAGAGTTAGGATAAGAGACTCAGAGTGCAGGTAAGCTCTTTTTCCTACACATTTGGCTAGTTTGACTGAATATCAAAAAGACCTAGCTCATATAAAAGAGCTTTGTCTAAATGTTATGTTGGTGAAGATTACCCAAAGAACAATAAGCAGAATGGGATGGAATAGATTTATGAACACACTTGAGCTTTTCAGAGCACAACATATATACACCAGCATTTTTCTGACAGCAAATGTAAATAACATCTATTTTATATGAGGATTTGTAAGTGTTCACACTAGGTTAAAATTACATTTTGATACTGAGAATTCTTAAATTCAGTAGAATGCTTTCTGTCTGTACAGTGCAGGTTTGTGATTTTAGATATATGTATATATATATACAGACATGCATATACATACAGAGACAGCTGAACAGGTATCAGTGAAGTTAGCTATTGCACTGGAGACACAACAGCACGTGACCTAGTCAGCACTCATTTTAGTCAGTGTGGAAATGATGATGTCCAACAGCAGTATTTCTGTCTTCAGCAGGCAGAATGTACATGATCAGAGCAGAGCAATGCAATAAGCTTGTGTGACCTCTAGCGAAGACAGCTCCCAGCCCTTCTTCATCATCTTTTGAGATATTTCATTGATATTATGATGGTTTGTACTGCAGCAGGGAAAAGCCTTTTTTGAACTCAAAAGAAGTACAGCTGTAAGTATGTGCAGCTACAGGAGATTTATTCCCTTTACAGGGAATCACGTAACCATACAGGTACCTATAACTAAAAGAACATATGTAACAGTGCTTCCTCTTTTTGTGCCAGGTGAAGATATTGCTTATTTCCATCTGACTTACAGCCCTCCCAGCTAAAAGAGCTTGAATTCCTTCACTAGATAACAAGTTCTTTAAATATGTGGGCAACACTCAGCAAAGTGACTGTGATATTAAAACAGAGAAGACCAGATGGAAACTGATACCATCCTACTGTTTCATGTGTAGCTGTTCTTTGCTCTACAGACTGAAGAAATTGAAAATAAGGCCTCTTCAGTTTCACAATTTATGCCTTTATAATTTTTAATACACAAAAACACCTCTTCAGTTTCACAATTTATGCCTTTATAATTTTTAATACACAAAAACAAAACAGTGTAACAAAGATTTCTATTTCTCTGAATAAAACTTAAAAAAAAAAAAAAAACTGCTGATATGTCCTTGTCCATCCGTCAAAGCAAGATGTCACTGAGGAAATCACCATAGTTATGTACTAATAGAACAAACAATCCATTAAGATAATATTTGGGTGGTCCACATGTGCAGCAGCTTCTGTTTCCCTAGACAATTCTAATGTGAATACTCATTACACAGATATTTCTTAAGCATGAAAACAGATAGGATACAATCATAATGCAAGTGGGGAAGAGGATCAAGGAGCTCATAAATTACATCACAAGGCAGGTTACAAGCGGTCTCTTGCCCTCTAATTCTGCATAACATCATCCTTCCAAATCTGTGAACCTCAGAATATCCATGATGGAGAGCCAGAGACCAGCCAGAGGATTCTAGGAAGGCATAATTTTCCAGCACTGTGGTAGTGGAACGATAAAACACACTAACTCACAACTAGCTCAACCTTCATGTAAATCCACACCTGAATAAGTTTATCCCTGTTGAGTATAACCTGTTTCTTTGAAGAGGATATTGTGATACTTTTACTGCAGGTAAAAGAATATCTGTTAATCGAGAAATCCTGTTTTCATCCCGGAAATGGCCAGTTTACATAATAAAATTTAGGGCAGAATTCATCTCTTTCCTTTTTCCTTGAGTCTCCAGCACAGCCACCATCTTTTCGCCAACAACTGCCACTGTTGTGTTTCTAAACAATAGAGTCTGAGCATACTCAGCCACGCAGACCTAACTAAGATTGTGCTAAATCATCACAGACTGAGCATCAGACACTTCACTTTCAAAAGGTAAAAGTTACATGATTTTTGTTGCCCTTATGTTTTACAGGGAGAGAACTTGAGACTCCTTAATGCAGCACAGTCTTGAGGAAACAAGCAATGCCTTGCAAAATTTAAGTGTCAGATAAAAGATATGATCCATCTAAACTGAAAACGTTCCCGGATAGCAATATAACAAAGAACATTTCCATTAAGGAACATAAAGGCAGTATTTGAAAGAATAAATGGGTTATATCCAAGCAAGGAAAAACTACTCAGGGTTTATTATAGCTCATCTTTCCTACCTAAGAAGAAGGCTAAAATGCCCCACTCCAAAGCCAACAGCCAGCCAGTGGGCCCGAAAACTAAGGAGTAGACAGAGCCTGGGTTCAGCCCACCCCTGATCTTCTTCAGCTGCACAAGTTTTAAAAACATTTTGGAGTGAACTTCAATAAATTCTGAAAGGGTTTTTTAAGACACAGAAACTATGAGTCCTACTATTATTTGACTATTAGCCCAGCTTCTTGTTGCATAAGCAGAGAATTTGACCCAAGTACATCAGAAGGACTTTTATACTTTTCTGAGCTAATTTATTAGAGTTCAGTATAAGGCCCTTTGCTCTTCAAAGCCTGCAATTCAAAGACTGAATTGTTTCATGATGTATATAAATCATCTCTCCTAAAATGATCTAAATAAAACTCATTTTAAAAAATAATAAGATAATTCATAATACTTAACTTAGGAACTCATATGCTGCTTGGCTTGTAATAAACTGCCCGGACATATTAATTTGAGAAACATCCCTATGACTCATTTTCGATTGTAAGCACTTATGTAGTTGTCTTCACAAAAGAGAAGCCATAATAACTGCTTAATGATGCTTGCACTACTGTTATTACTATTACAACATTAAAGTAAATTAGTTTAAATATTAGATTATACAATGAAAGACAGCTCAAGGAGCTATTCAGTAAAACTGAAAAGAAAATGTTGACCCATCAAAACTTCTGGTATTCTTTTTTTAAATATATATATAAATATAAAAATTATATATATATATAATTTTACTTGGAGAGAAATCAAAGAATCACAGAATGTTTTGGGTTGGATCCTCCCACTAGATCAGGTTGTGCAGAATTTTCAGGCAATAATTAGTCCCATAGCTACAGCAGTCCTCTGGAGAGTACGAAACCCTAGCTTAGATCTTCCTTCTACACATGTTAGAAGACCCGACCTAAAAAGTAGAACCACAGTAGCCCATATCTCAAGTAAACATTGCAAACACCATGCTGGTCTGTGACCACCTGGCCCCTCTAACCCAGAATATTTAAGATTTTCCTACTAAAACAGAGGTGGGAACTGCAACATTCCCACCAAATGATCATTTCAGTATGTAAAGAATCAATTGCTAAACCTCACTAAGTGAATTTTATGTCTGTGGTGACTCCATTACTCCTTTTAGGCTTTTTTCCCCACTGCTCTCCTGAGAGGCTTTTGTACAAACAGTCCCTTCACATCTTTGTTTTCAGCTGGCAAATACTTCGTCTGGCACAGTGTAAATGTGCCAGTCATCATCACACATCCTTTTCAGCAAACATCTCACATGCTGCCAGGTGGAATGGAGGCTTTCACTGGCTTCCAGCTTTCCTCCACTGCAGGCCCTGGAGACTGGATTTTCCCCGTGTGCTGTACTTGGAGATTTTCCTTGAATGTGCTTCAAACCTGATGTAGATTATTATACCAATTCCTCACTCTGCTATATCTTTCTAAAGAGGTAAAGCCCAGAGTGTGAATAATGTATGGCATATCACTGGTGCTGCACTAGACAAGATATTGTCAACTGGTGATTTTTTTAAATCTTTTGTATGAAGGCTTATTCAGACAGCCTTGGTATCAATTGCAGTATATTTGGGGCAGGCATAAGGCCACAGTATATGAAAAACAATTTAAATATTTAAGCTTCAAGGCAAAGTCTTAAAAGTTTCATATAATAGGTCTGCTTCCTGGTGTGTATTTCCCTCATTTAAGATACAGTGGAAGTTTAAATATCTGGGAATTTAAAATCTTTATGGGAAAGTCAGAATTCATCTTGGAAATACCAGAAACATCTTCTGAAAGAGTTTTTACCACAAACTGGTGGGAACCTAAAGATAAGTGAAATATTAAACTCTGAAGTAATGCAGTCGTTCAAGTGTGATCACACTCATGCATGAAAAAAGGCAATGATATTAAAATGTTTATATGTGTGTATCCATATATATATGTATATACAAGTTGCCGTTTCCAGTTCTTTACTTGAGTATTTTAAAACAGTGCCCTAACAGCACAAATAAACATATTTGAAATAACTACTTCTGGTAAAAATATTTTAAAAATGCAACTGCATTTAAAGTTTCCTTTAGTAAAATGGAATCATCTATCTGCAGATGAAAAAATTAATGGCATGCTGTGGGGAGCAGGGATTTCCGTCTCTACAAGAGATTAATTCTCCAAAATTAATTCTCATCACAAGCTTTTTACAATAACTGATAAAGTGCATGTGTACCTACATATTCTTCATATGATGAATGTCATCACAAAACTTTTTGAAACTAACCCACAGCACTAAAACCATATAAAGATGGCAGAGACAGGAATGTTTTATTGTCACCTCAAGTACAAGAAAGTTTAGGGTGCCAGGTCACGAGACATTAAACCTCAGTGTTTCATAAAGATTGTGATCTAAGTGAAAGATAAAAGTAGAATAGTGTTCCTTTATGGAGGGTGCAATAACTGAATCAAAAGGTCTCAGCCCAAGACGCTGGGTCAGGACAGAAGATATTTAGATGTTTAATAGTCAATTTCATCAGGAAAGCATATTCAGCATCTTTTCACTTCTGTTGACAAGATGCAACAGTCCCAGAGGCACCTCAGCAGTAGAGCCAGAAGGTACCTGCCCATCTGGGAGGCAGCTTGTGCTGGCTGAGGAACTTATCTAATTAAATTCCTTCTTTGACACAGGTTGATCCCCATGGAAACATGCTGCTTAGCCCACTCGACATAAGAAATGACTTCAGCAGCTCAGGCGTGTTCACGAGCCTCCGTGACACCCAAGCCACCACGTATACATACGACAGCGCCAGCCTGCAGTACAGAAGAGCCACTTCCAACAGAGACCTCTACGGCAGGAGTGCTCTGGACAGGCACAGGTTTCATAAAAAAGGACGCTTACGAAGAAGGGCATCCCAGATCAAAGTCAAGATCCCTGACTTAACTGATGTTAACTCCATAGACAAGTGGTCCAGGATGGTCTTTCCCATCACATTTATTCTTTTCAATGTTGTTTACTGGCTGTATTATGTACACTAATTTATGCAATAATGTTACCATACACTAACACATCTGGACTTGCTTGTTTTCCTTCTCAGATTTGTTAACTACGAAGGACTGCAGGAGCCATGTTACATTTTCAAGATAAAATACCCAGCCATTGACTACTTCTATATTTAAACTTTCAAAGCAAACAACAACAAAACACAGACACCACATTCAGATCAGAATGGTACAAAACTGCTCTTAAAAAGTGAGGCTGGACACATGGCTCCTGAGGTGTTGCTTCCACCACTCTCAGAGCTCAGGTTAGGCTAATACCCACTGCAAATTGCCAGACATAACCCCAGCCAAGGAGATGCAGGCAAGATGCCAGCAAGGTGCGTGCAGCTGAGGAGCAGCTTCTGATACTTCTATCTGTATCAGAAGGGGAAGTCCCTTCCCCTTCCTTATTGTCAGCTTTTTCCTAACAGTGTTTATATTGTGTTGTCTAACATAGCATTTTATTGAAACATAACTACTATACGTTAAATTTTATTTTGTGTTGAAAGCGTTTCATGCTTTTAGGAGAGTCAGGATATACAAGTCAATATGGCCTATGTAAGTACCAAGACTAACAATCATCTACAGAAAGAAACACTGATCAGGACAGTAGGCAGCAATACACACATGAAGGCATTAGTAGGGAATACAAATGTGCAGTCTGGAAAGCTTCTTAATCAGTTCCTCATTGACCGGTGTAAGGTCTACTGATGACCTTACCACCAGTTGACATTCCAACTTTGCACTCAGAATGTAATAATAAAAGAAACATTATTGAATGCTAACATTTGTTGCATCTCACCAGAACTGAACCTCTTAACAGATCAGGACATATTGCCCCTTCCCTTTGTTTGGGCAGCAGGCCTCTACAGAAAAAGTCTAGAATCATAAATCACTAACCAAGAAAAGCAATCTGTAATGCACCCCTTATGAAATATGTGAGGATGCAAAACAGGCATTTGGCATTGCTGACATAGGGGGATCCTTGAGTCTATCAGTTTTGCTGTGAGCTCCAAAGTCCCAGTCTCATCCCAGGTTCAATGGACATCAGGTCCAATTTGAGATGACTCAGGATAATATTAATACACTCAAATGAGGGTAGAACTCACATGACTGTGCCCACCCTAAAATCATTCCAAACATTTTTTTCAACATTTGCACTACATCAGCAACCCTAAGTACTGCCCCACATCATCTGACTCAAACTGGGACAGTGTGATTAATTTTTAAGTCAAATTTTAAAAATGCTTAAATTGAGAATACTTTGATGACAATTAATAGTAATACATTGGTATCTTGAAATAAATAATACATAAAACATATGGAAGTCTTGCATGCTAAACAAGCTGAGCACTTCATAACTGCAAGAAATAGCCCCAGGAGTGCAACGGTATTAAGGCCGTATTTGCTGTCGATTCAAAACACACACCTCATTACATGGTTTTGAGTTTAACAAACTGGCATTAGAGTTTACAAGCAGAGAGAGTAAGCCACTAAACTTGCAGGCCTCTAAACCCCTCAAGCTGCAATCTCTCTTCAGATGCATTTTGGAGAGTTTGGTTTGGTTTGGTTGTTTAATAGGTTAGTGCTCATTCCACATCATTCTGCTATACAGCACTAACCATCATGGTATTTAGGAGAATAATGGCTGTAACACCTTAGAGATCACTACATACTTTTCTTCTACAGCAATAGTTTCTCTGTGTACTATGTAACACCAGAAAAGGCTCCTCTGTTGATCTAAACTACCTTTAATGTAAGGCTAAACCTGGGTTTCTCTCAGCATTAGACAAAGCACCTAGTAAGACCTCTACATAAAATCCACCAGTAACTATAGCTTTGCATACACATACCCTCCTGCTGCTGGCACTTATAAAGGTACCCAACCTCAAAGGCAGTCTGCAACCCACTCTTAATGGCACCCAATTGTTACACTCAAGACCATCAACATCAAAAGAGAAAATGGAAAAAAAAAAAAAAAAAAAAAAAAGCTTTCAGATGTTCAGATGTTACCCCACTTCTGTTAACCTCTCTCCAGCCCAATACAAGTTCAATGGACAGAGGAGAAAGAAAGACCACAGACAGAAGTAATAACTGAAGTATAACAGACTCAAAGACAGTTTTGTGGTTATACCCAGAAAAAAAAAAAAAAAAATCAAAGAAGGCAATACATTCTGCACATTTGTAATGTAAGATGTGAAAGATAGCTGTCTGTGACCCATGTTTTTGCACTAACTGATTTCCCAGAGATATTCCAAGGCAGAGCACAGGTCAGAAATTTAACCCAGATATTCTAGTGATGTGGAGACAGAGACTGTACAATTCATCCTTACTGCTTCAGCCATGTGGATATTTAGGAAGAACCAACATCCAATGAAATACTGAAACAATAATTTAATTTATAAAAAACAATATTTTGCCTTCTGTTATAAGACCAAAGTTTGTTTTAGTGGTTTTCAACATGTTTTCTTGTAGACTTCTAGCATATGGGTATGCATAGTTTCTACCTTATGTATCATCCATTAAAAAAAGCAGTTACACATACAGTGACAGGAAAATAAATAAAAAAGATTTAAAAAAAAAAAAAAAAGTTATGGAGCTGAGGAAAGGTCCCTAACAAACTAGGAGCTGTGCAAATGCAATGCTCCTTCAAAGTGGCGTGTTCCAGAATAGCAGTGTCGAACCTAATGCATCAGGAGTCCCTTGGTGCACGGCACTGACAGGAACTCCAACCCCAATGCAGGTTTTGCACAGCATGCACCAAGCCCTGGCTGTGCTGGGTGGCTGGAAGCCACCATCCTGAGCAAGGAAACAGCTGCCAGCTCTCAGCAGTAAGATTTGCAGCAGGGGCTAATAGCCACATCACACACATGGACAAGCAGTATCTTACCCCAGCGCCAGCATCTCCTGCCTCCCACTGAGCTCCTCTCAGCATATTTAAACACTAACTCTGGTAAGGAAAACAGAATTTGGTGTACAAGCTCACAAGGAACATCTGATTTAAACAAAAACCTTTTTATAGCCTTAAAAGAGAATTAAACCAAAACTGGGGAATAGAGTTCATAACCATAACTAGCACATTTTCTTTTTCCAACTGCTTTTAGAAAAGAGAAAAAAAAATGCAGAACACTTCTCACTTGAGAGCAATAGCTTGGCAGCAAGGAAAAGGCAGTGGTTATTAGAGGCACAGGATGGGAAAGGGGAGCTATATATAGGATACCCGTGTACTTTGCCATCTGGTGTTAGAAGTTAGTGAGAACAAAAGAAACACAGCCTCTTCCCATGAGTAGACTGGAGTCATCTGAGTGGCTTTAAACAATAAAAGTGAATAACAGACACTTTAGTGCTAAGCTCCTTCACTGCTATATTTTGGGAGTTAGTTTGCATGCCCTCAGGAACAGACTTCAAGCTCAGTGTAGATAAGGTGCTATTGCTAATTAGATTTCAGCTAGGCCCCCCTTACAATTTGTGCTGCTGTTTCATGCAATTCATGAATTTGAATAGATTTAAATAAACTTGTATGGAAGTCCCTTTTAAATAGCTTTCCCTAGGATAAGATCTTCTGTCCCTGCCTGTGTACATGCGTGTGTCTATCTGGGAGTCCACCAATGATATTTGACTCCACTAGCAGTTTCAAACAAAAGGTAACAGAAGAATAAGGATCTGTGACATATTATATTCTTACAAGTTTCATCTAAGCAGGTAGCTGAGGAGAGGGCAAAGCTCCTATTAACCCATCCTTATTTCTGGGAGAAAAGAAACCCCAGCCTTATTAGCCATCAGAGAATCCACACAGCACTGCAATTCACTATCTGGATCCACAGGAAAATGGGATTCATTGGTTCTTGTACTGTTACTTTTTTTTTTTTTTTTTTTTTTTCCAGAGTTATAATGATCTGTTAATCTCTAATCTCACTCCTCTTCAGCACTATCTTACTTGATTATGAATGAAACAGCCAAGGGCTTACCCAGCAAGCCCTTTCTGGATCAAGAAGCTCTCTGAGAGCAGAGCTGATTAATGTGATGTTTCACATCTTGGTCTGTTTTGACCTCGTTAACAACATATCACCTGATGCTAGGAATCTTTCGCCCCAGATTGTCCACCACCAAAGCAGTCCCTGTGAACCTGGAGTAGCTTCCAGTTAGAAAAGGCTCCAGCCCTTCCAGTGCCTTTTATTGCTGTTAACTTAGCTGATTAATATGAAGGTTAGAAACAGACAGAGCTTCTCTATGTTATGACTCCCACTGGTGCTAGCACATATGGTGAGTACCTTTGAGTAAAATTCCCAGCTATAGACAGCATGAAGGGTTTAACACTTGGTATATTACCCTCCAGAAACCAGCCTAAAATACAATCTTCTGCTCTTGCAATGACCTCTCTACAGACTGGCCTGGTCAGCCCTGGGCTGGGCTGTTTTGAAACCCACAGGCATGTAGAAGTCCACAGGATGACTCTGTGAGATTTGCCAGCTTCTCCACGTTTTGACAGTGGTCTTTTATTTTGTCTGGAAAGGTCTTGAAGTACACATAAAGTACAAACTTGCAGAGGGAATGAAGTATACTGCCAGACGTAATTAAGTAGATTCAAAGGAATAAAAAACTATAGACTAACTTTGTGCACTTATGGAAGCATTCTCTAGTAGCAGAAAGGGAAAAAAATGTTGGTTTTTTTTTCTATTACTTTATTATGTATATTAAAATTATTATGTATATTAAAACATGTTTTTTTTCTGAAATCAAAGAAAGGTTTCTATCAAGTGGAGAGACGTGCAGTGAATGCCACCGGGGGACAAGTAATGTTCTTTCTATAATTCACTTTTCTACTTTGTATCAAGATATGCTGCATTTTCTGATTCAAACTACAGGTCTGTGTATGCAATGTGAATTTCTGTGGGTGCTTTTTACATGCTAAAATTAAAACTACATACAGTGTGTGCATTCATTATATGTACTTTTTTTGTTAGGGCTTTTATTTCAAAGAGTCTACTGCACAAAGTTTTTTTTCTGCTCTTAATTGACTGTTTTAATAGGTCTACATATGGTACCGGAAAAAACACAGAGGTTTTACCAGAAGATATTTATGACACATTTTTCTTTTTTTTTCTCCTTGAATATAGTCTACATTTTTGAAGTGCCATTCTTCCATAAAGTCCTTAACGCTGTGACTCTTACATGTGATGATCAACTAAGTTGCAACAGACAGAACTGTGACTTCATTCAGAATCCCAGTGACTTCAGAGCAAATTGAGTAAGCTCTGAGAATCAAAACTATGCCAAGTCACACAACTGTCCAAGCAGTTACAAAATTAATACGGACAGAATTAGGAATGAGTGAAGAGGAACAAGCTCAGTAAAGAGGAGTTATGCTTTTGTCATGTGAGAATACAGCTGCACACTTTGCAGTAACCATGCTTCTTTGTTGCCATAGGCAACGGTGGGACCCTAAAATGAGCTGGTCCCCAGTGGGTACACGCTGCACTGGAAGAGCTTTTGTATTGAAGGAAGAATTTTTTTACAGGAAGAACAATCAGTCAGTGGAACTACCTCCCCAGGGGTGTGGTAGAATCCCCATCACTGGAGGTTTACAGATGCAGCTAGACTGGGTGCTGGATAATCACACCTAGGCTCCCTTTTCACACAAAAGGTTGGACTTGATGATCTGTTGAGGTTCCTTCCAACCTGGGCTGTTCTATGATTCCAGGAGACAATATGAATGTACAGCCGTGAAATGGGGCTAACAGGTGAGCACCCTCTGGGAACAGTCGCAAATCAGCGTGGTGGGACATGCAAACACTAAAGCCATTCAGCTGATCGTAACCAGCTAACTAGAGCGCAGGCATGGAAGCACACAGAAAAATAGCTAGGCAAAGACAAAATTATTTCATGTTCACAATGTCTCTTTAAACTCCTGCACCCTTGGTCTAATTCCTGTACCTTCAAAAGCAATAGGATTGCTGTCCTGACCAGCCCATAGCCACAGACTCACAGGACTCCTCTCTGTCACAGCCCCTCTACTGTTTTTCGCTTCCAGTATGGTGCCTGTGTTTTTCTCTGGTCATGGCATACAATTTCTCCAATGTCTGTGATGTGCACTGCAGTGCTTTGCGTTACATGAAAGCCTGTGTGGAAACATAATGCCAACTTCTTCAACTAACCACCTGCTCCTTAGCCCAGAAGGGAGCACTGCTGAGCATACTTCACGCATAAACTCTCTTCTTGCTGCCTTGACTCCATAAATTTGTCTTAGATGTTTTTCTATTACACGTACATTCTTACTAGTTTCTGCCTTTTCATTCCTACCTGCTTTCATCAAAGTATATGTTGAAGCTGACAACAGCATAAGGGGTTTAGTGAAATCTCTAGTTTTTTGCATCAATTTGGCCTGGTAGTTTCCACAAAAGCTTTACTGTTACAACTGAAGACCTTTCTCGATCCCGAAGTACGAACTTCTCAGAGCAGAGACAGAACAAAACCATCTTCTGATAGATGGTGTGAAGCATCTTTTCTACTTTGCTCATTTAATTTCAACCCACAGAAGGCCATTACGTTCTTTACACAGGTTGGTTTGTTTCCCTGTAGAAATGCAAGGTCAGGATACACGTTTCCTTCACATGTTCTTCCGTCACCATATTTTATCTCCTAGTTCTTGACTGTTCCACTGGTGTTCCTCCCTAGCTTTAGCCATTCACATTAGTCCTGTTTGTTTGCCCACTGTCAAAAACATCATTTGTATGATTATATAAACAATACTCTTTCAATAAAATCCACCACTTATAAAAGATATCTTTGTGCACTTATTGCTGTTATGTCATAACACAAACCATTTTTTCATTTAAAATAATTGTAAAATGATTCTGCAGCCTTTCCTGTTCAGTGCCTCGCTAAAGGGCAGGACCAATGTAAGATGATTGTAAAGATGTAACACCACCACCTATCCCCAGTCCTGATTGGGCAGGAGGGTTGGACCAGACAACCTCCAGAGGTCCCTTCCAACCTCAACCATTCCGTAACACCATACTGCTTTTTGTTGTAGGGATTTTCTCTGAGCATGTAAAAAAATGTCTGAGTTTAGTGACTAAATACATCAAGAAACAATTTATCGCAACAATACACAAACAACTATTTATTCACTATTTACAAGTATAAATACATTAATGATACAAATATGCTGTTGTGTTCTTCATTATGCCACCTTAGATATGAATAACATCCTATGCAATTAAGACTCCTCAGTTTTACTAGGCACCCCCCAAGATTTATCTGACACAAATACAGCATACTGTAAATTACACTTCTTCATATTTCTGTAAACTTTTAGTGCTAAAAGCAACTGTACATTGAATTTTGTATTTTTGCTTGAACAGAAAGATTTTGTTAGTTTCATAAAAGACTTAATAGTGTATTTGGTCACAAGCCATAACTGCCTTCTCAGTTCAGTATTTGACAGCATCAACAGCTTCTGACTTTGCAGAGAATGTTTTTTTTTCTTTCCAAGTCAATTGAAAGCCATTGCCAGCAGACGCTATCAATGATCTGAATTCTGTCATTTCATTTGCAAGAGAACCTTCAAAAAGAAGAAAATGGATGAGATCAAAGTTGGATCAGACAAAAACTTAATCAGTCCAGGAGATACATGTTTATGCTTTCTGTTACAGTGTATGTAACTGTATAAACATATCTTTTTCTCTGGAAAATGTGCCAACCCTCTGCCAGCTCTCTTGTACAACCTCATACAGTTACTACTTCCAGCCACTTTCTTTAGCACTTACTGCACACTACCTCTCAGTTCCCCAAAACAAACAAAAAAAAAAACAACAAAAAAAAACAAATGCTGATTCCCAGGTCCACTGGGATTCCCTTTACACAAAGCAGAACAGGAGGCACCATTACTAGAATGAATTCTATCTTGCCCTCACCTAGAAGTATGGACATGACAACAACCCATATCTTCCATACAGACTTTCAAGCAAACACAGGGCACATTGTCCTGGTTTCAGTTAGGACAGTTAATTTTCCTCCTAGTAGCTGGTACAGTACTATGTTTTGGATTAGGATGAGAAGAGTGCTGATAACATGCTGATGTTTTAATTGCTGCAGACAGACCCAGGACAGCTGACCCAAACTGGCCAAAGGGGTATTCCATACCATCTGATGTCATACTAAACAATGTATAGGGGTGGCTAGCTGGGGGGGGGGCTACTCAGGGATAGGCTGGGCATTGATCAGCAGGTGGTGAGTAATTGCATTGTGCATCACTTGTTTCATACACACTATTAGTATTTCCTATATTAATAAACTGTCTTTATCTCAACCCACAGGCTTCACTTTCCCATTTCTCTCTCCCATCCCAGAGGGGGAGGGTGAGCGAACAGCTGCGTGGTGTTTAGCTGCCAACCGGGTTAAAACACAACACACATGGAAACTACCAAAGTCTGTTCCAAAGAACATTTGAGGGCTCTCATTTCAAGAGACTTGCACTTGTACATGGAAGTTTATCTCACTGGGAACTTCATAGTTATTCAGAGGTCTCACACCAGCAAGTTCACGAGGACTCAGGAAGACAAGACATCAGTAAAAGCTACCTTATTAGCAGCTTCCAGGGCATTCATTAGGTTCTGCAACTCTTCCTTATTCATTTCTATAGAAACTGGTTTAATTTCACCATTTTCTCTCACATCCAAATCAAGATTGAGAAGTGGCATTTGCAGCATGGAGATCTTATCACTGGAAAGAGCAAGCTAGGAAGATGGATAAAAAAAACAAAACGTAAGGTGGAGCCATTAAGTTTTTAGTCTTTCACAGCATCAAGTCTTTATACTGAAAAGGTGCTACCAGAATAAACATGCACAGGACAAAACTAACTGCTCACAATACCTGCAGGATATTATTTTTTTTTTTTTTACCTGTTTGCTACATTTTTGTTTTCTAGATGAAAATGAAAGATATATTTGATCATGGTTCTTTAAAGTGAAGTATGTAAATTTTGAAGTCACTTTATAATGTTGACTAGCATAACTATTTTTGAAGGGGGCAGTAGGGAAAAAGAGGACAACTCTGTGCAGTTTTCAACTCTCTCTACAGCTGATCAAATACTGTTTATCAGATACCCTAGTTGACTGATACTGATGAAGAAGATTATATACCAGTCATGCTTTCTTTTTAGTTTATTATTATACCCACTCTGGTATGAATAGGCCTTTTATAAGGCATTAAGTAGAGGATCAGTTAATAATACTGTTCATCAGCACTTTACAGAGCTATTTTATTACTCAGAGCACAGAAGGTGTTACGATAAAGGACAGACAATCTCCTTGGGAGGATTCAATTAGAGCAAGTGAAAAAAAAAGCACAAGCTAAAGGAAGAAAAAAAGTTGTTTAAAGCAAAATTAATACATTTCTGGTACGTGCCTGAACTATTGTATGACATGCAATAGGAAGAGAGTAAAAAAAACTTCCATGAGCAACAGTTAAAAGAAACCACAAGCGACTACGAAGCTCACACAAGTCTGGTTTATATTTTCTTCAGCAGTAAATGCAGTTAGCAAGGCAGATCAATGATTAATAACAACTCATCTGAAGCACAACATGATGCACATTTGCTCTCACAAAGTCTTGCATTTGGTGGGCAATGCACTTTAATTTCAAAAGCTGTTTGCTACACAAATTATTTAACACTTGTGGAAATGGAAAACTATTTAACTACTCCCAAGGACTAAGTAAACAACATTACTTATGTGGTTTATATTTTATGTCTTTGCCATAGCTTAATTTAAAGCAGCAGTGGCTTCATAATCCCAAAGCACCATTCAATTTTAGGTAGGACCATCATCTTACTTACTTTCAAAACAAATCTAAAGATAAATGATTCTAAACTAATTATTAAGTAGTTGTTCTATACAGGAATCTAAAAGTTAAAAAAAAATCAGGGAACCACATCCTGCATCAGTGTACTATTTATTTTAAATATTTCTTCTTCCTTTGAGTAAAAATACTATCTATTCAAGTCTCTAAATCATGACAGTATACAAAACTCTGAATATTTCTAAAAGGAATTTAAAGTGTTCCTAAGAAGAGAGTAAAGAAGAGAAACTACAGCATTAAAACACAGAATTTTACTTTCTGCTTATACAAATATCTGGTATGTCTTCAGCTTGTTACCATGAATGTGGTTTTCTGCTACCTTTAAAAATTGAGCCGTGCCCCAGAATCAGCTGGCCCTACTAAGGAGATAAAGTTACTTCCACATTGCAGGATGCTTCTTTTCATATTCAAGCAACATTAAAGAAAAACTCTCACCTTTAATTGCCAGTCAAAATCCTGCAGCTGGGCACATGAGATTGCATTTACTCTTTCTACCAGTGCATTCCTGATTTCTCCCTTTCTGCCTTTTAGACACTTTGTGATTGCTTCTTGATAGTTTTCACTTAGCTCCTTTAACTGCTGAGCAGCCTACAAAAATCAAAACAAAAGTTATGATGATTTAAATTACTAACTAAAGGAATAACATGTTCCACCTGTTATAGTTGCATTTTATAGGTACCCAAACTTCTATCTAGATAGCTGTTATACTATGTTCCACAGCCTCAGCCTTCCCATGTCACTCTCAATGGCTGTTCTCCATGTCTGATAGACAGTCAGTATTTATTAACGTTTAAAAGAAAAAGTTATTGTTTGGCAGCAAATCACAGTTAATGCACATGGTTATTTATACTAAAAGAGACTAGAGAATGAAGCCTTCTTAAATGCCATGCTAAAATCAAAACAAGAATCACATACACAACCAACCAGCTTTGGCCCTAAAAGTTTCTGAACATCAGAGTGGGAACAAAATACAATCGCCCAGATGAAACATAACGATGTACACACTTTTCCACAGCTTCACAAGTATCCTTGTTAGATGTAACTACTAGCAGGTAGACAAAAAAATAACAATAGGCAAAAATGAGAATCAAGATTCCTGATAATGGAAAAAGCCTTTGCAAAAGTTATACATATTGGAATGCCATTGAACAATTGTCTCTATGCTGCATGGTCCATCCAGTCCAAGTATTTTGAGGTTTTACATACAGTTGCTATTTTACAACAAACAAGAGCAAGAATTTTTACTTCTATGAATAGTAATGACAGGTTATATATTTTAAGGAAAACATAGATTGAATTTATAGTACTTATCAATTTAAGTAACTAAAACAGTATTTAATCAAGTATTATTCAGCACTGTTTAATAAAAATGCCATTTTTTCTTGTGAGAGACATCTCATTTTACCTCCAAACACTGCTCGCTTTCTACCTGTTTGAGGGTACTCAGATTTTATCTGCTACCATTCAAATGCTACACCATAGAAACATCTTAGGGCTAAAAAAAACTAGAAGGCTAATCACTGCAGAATGATTTCTCAAAATCAAATCCAGTCAGTGATGAGCCCTTACCTCTTCATCAGACATGTTTTTGCCAACTGCAGTTTTGAAATACCTCCTTGTTTCTCCCAAAACCTCCATCCACTCCGCCAAACTCCAAATGCTGCCATAGTCCTGGTACCGAGGGTATGCCCGGCCACATAAGCCATCGACTATCTTATGAAGGAACTGGAACAGAGAGATACATAAAGACATTGAATTTTTAAAAATATGTCTCTATCACTGTTAACCAGCACCAAATTCATCAGGCAACGCAGCTATCCCCCCTCAGCTCCTGGGTAGGGTCTCAGCCTCCCCCCTCTCTGAGCACCAGGGCGAATCCAAGGCCGCCCGCCCCTCAGCAACCACAGCCTCGGGCTGAGCTTGGGCAAGGAAAGAGCAGAAATCTCCACTGCTCCGGGCTGAGAGATGGGGAATACGCAAAGCACGCTCCAGCCTGGGCACCCTCGGCGCGTCCCCGTATTTTCGCTTTCGCTTCGCCAAGGCCCGCAGGGGTCAGAGCGGGAAGGCGACGCCACGGAGAGGCCCGCTGAAGCGACAGGGCCCCGCTGCCGGCCCGAAGCCCCCCAAAAAGCAGGAGCCCCCCACCTCCAATGCCCGTCCCGGGGGCAGCTTCTCCAGCAGGCGCAGCATTTCCCGGCCCTTCCGTCAGCGGCCTGCAGCCCTCCCTCGCCACGGCGGCGCGCATGAGCGCAGGGCAAAGGCCCCGCCTTTATCCTCAGCAGACCGCGAGTTCGAGTCCCGGCCCCGCTGCTAGGCCGAGCGCCTTCGAGTGGCTGCCTCATGGAATCATTGAATCGTTAAAGCTGGAAAAGACCTCCAAGATTGTCTGGTCCAACCGTCCCTCGGCCACCAATATCACCCATTAAATCATGTCCCTATGCACCAAGTCCAACCTTTATTTAAACACCCCCAGGAAGGGAGTGTGTGAGTGGGTGCCACACGAGAACCCACTGTACTACCATGCATCCTAACCTTCATGACCTTGAGGCAGCCTGCAAATAAACCCAGAACCCTCAAAATTTCACAGGCTTTTATCTACAACAACCTTTCAGCTATTTTGAAGTTCTCCTTGTTTTGCAGCTTTGCTTTTCACCTTTCACCAGCCTAGCTTATTAGCCATCCTCAGGGGAGTGAGGTCAAGGCTTCCAGCAGCAAACAAAAGGCTCAGACATTAAATGAAACTGAAGAAGTTAAGGGAAATACTAAGTACCGAAACTCATCCTGCAAGTACAGTGTTGGCCAGGAACAGCTCATTTCATGTCTCTGCTTTGCCAGACCAGGAGGAGAAAGTCAGCCAGACTGGGACGGGGCATATGGAAGAGATTTTAACATTAGCAACAAGCTTTCCACACCTTAAGTTGATTTGAACATGGACATGAATAAGCAGGAACCCCCCCAATCACTTGTACAAGAAAAACAGTTCAAATTCAAACTCCAGCAAAACACTGGGCACAGAAGCAGATATACCTGCAGGCAGATCTCATTTCACTGAAATCACTTGACTGATTCACAGGCATAAGATTATACAAGCATAAGCATAAAACCAGGCCCTAAGAATGCAAAAAGAGCTACAAGTCTGTACTGGTGGGTGCAAGTTCTGTGAAAAAAAAAAAAAAAAAAAACAGGCTGGTTAAGTCAGTTTGCAGCACATCTTCTCCAACCACCACCAGCATGAGAGGCACAGAGTGATATGTGGGAGTCTGGAGGAAGAAACAGATGGGGAGGAAGCAATTCCATGTTTTGCTGACTGCAGACTTTCAGATGCACCCAATTCCTCTCTGAGATCGCAAATGCTAATAGATTAGATTTTTAGTAAAGGCTTCTGGAAAATGTATTTAGATTTATTGTGGTGAAATTACTTCATGCTGCTGTCAAATTCAGGAAAAGTTGAAATTGCAAAGAAAAAATTAATTTTATTTTAGATCATTTTGAATAATAACTTCATTTCCCCACAATGTGCTTTGTTAGAGGACTGGAAACCAATCCAGTTTCTGTCTGATGTTGCACACTACAAACCAGAGCAGCAGGTGGAGCTTCTGCTTCAAACAAGACAGAGCCAGACTGCACAAGACTAATATAAAGGAAATTCAGATTTAGGGAGAAATAAGATAGGAGGGATAAGGAGAAAGGTAGTGAGTGTCCCACTCAAAAGAATTGGACCAAACAAGAGACAAATGCAACAGAGTAAAGATTTACGTAACACTGGAAAGACAGAAATGTGTTAAAGAGGACAGGGAACAACATGTCCTGACAAAATCTCAATGAACACCTTTCAAAACTGGTTTTCATTTGTTTGTTTGATTGTTTTTTTCCAGGTCTGAAGAATAAAGAGTTTCACTTTTCATAGATGTGTAGTTGTTTGGTTTTTTGTTTTATTTTGTTTTGGTTTTGATCTACTGACATAGGAGGAGCAGAGTAGGACTGGTCAAGGAAATCAGAGCTGGATTAGCTGAATGTATGTTTCTGAGCCTGTGTAAAATTACAAAGTAGTGCAGCAAACAAGCCTGGCCTTGTCAGTTTGGAGTTTGTTTGGATTTGCATTATTTGAATCCACCATCAGGTCTTAGGCCTTGAAAATACCAACTTGTCGTGGTTCTGTACCACAGCAGCAATAACCATCCGCACCCCTCTGAATGCAAGTTGTTGAGTAACCACAAAATCAGAGACAGGGAGGGAAACTTGTGGAATGATAAGCAGGTAAACAAGAGACTCCAGGATGACAATGAGCAGCTTCACAAGTGAGAAATGTGGAGTGAGCTTTGTATTATAGAATCCACATCGCTACTGGCTCCTTGATGGTTCTGTTTGATTTTACAGATAACCCACAAGCTAAACTGCAGCAATTAAAGCTATTTTTAAAATTAATTCTTTTGTTGCCCTTGTTTTTGGATGGGTGGCAATAATTAAAACATTTGGAAATAATTTAATAATCAATTATAGGGTTACATATTATAGCGTAGAAGTGGTTTACATTGCTCTAAGTATATCCAGCTGGAGGAAGCATCTGAAGACCAGTATATTTCTGTCCCACAAGGAACTATTAAATTGGTACATTAGTAGAAATAGATGACTATGTATTTTACCAACATGGAGGTACCTGTAATGCTTTTTAAGTGCAGAAGAAACATGAGGCTGTGGTTCAGATCAAGCTGAGCTAAATTTATGTTGGCCAAGAAATGGGAGGTCCTGCTATTCCCTTTACTCCAGCTCTGCTTCCTTTTCCTTTAGGGTGCTTGTGGCTGCGGGATGAAACTGCAACTGCAGAATATAGCTGATACAGCTGAAAATGAACTGTTATTTTTTTACTTCTGTATTTTTGTCACAAAGTTAGATTTCAGCCGGGTTGCAACAGAGCACCACTTCTGGCAGAAGAGAACTTTGTGGTTAGGACTGAGGGGGAAGACAAACTACCCCTTCTGGCAGCCCACTTTTAGAGCAGATGAAATTGGTCCTGAAATGAATATCTATCAGTGAACCACTTTAACTATTAAACCAGAAATCTAAAAAGTTTTTGTAGAAGCTTATTTATAAACATGCTTATCGTGATATGCTACAGATAAAGGAAATCAAAAATAATCTATCTTCATTTAATTTTTACACTCTGACCACCCAATCAAGCTTATAATAAGTGAGGCTAGATTAACAACATGACACTGATGTGCAGAACATTCTGTATTAGATATTTGCTCTTCATAATCTATCATATGCATCATTATCCTTATTCTTCAATAGCTAAAATGTCTCAGACTCACTGAATTTAGCATTCAGTCTTATTTAATTTTACTCTGGAGGTTATTTACACTCTTGAGATTATAGTCAAATCAGAGTTTCCTCTCTTGAATGAGAAGTCAGTTTCTCAAATAATTTCACTTGTAAAATTTAAGCACACAAAGCCCTCACAAGTTTTGTTCCCCCAAAATTCTGAAGCATAAGCTGGGGCACTATGGCACACTCGTGTATTTATTCTAGGACACACATTGAGTATGGTACATCAGAAATAGTGGATATTGACTATGTCCGTATTTCTATACTTGTCTCCATCTTCTCTAGATTTTTCCAACAAAGAGATTTATTGAGAGACTTCCTTAATTATTGATTTCACTTCTCACTCTGGAATTTCAAAATCCTCTGCAGCAGTTCTGTCCTTCTAACAGACTTCACTGAAGATCTAGCAATAGCTGTGAGGGATGTTCTTGTTCAAAATCACCTGAGAGATACATAATTAATACACTGAACTCTCTACCACCTTTCACAGAAAAGAACATAGTAAACCTGCTACACTGCAAGATATTCAGAGAGGAACTGCTATTGCCAGAGACTCTCCAAGCATAGACTGAAGTACCAGTGGATAAAATCTTGCAAATATTATTTAAAATTACATCAGTTGTATCATAAGATTTTCAAATATCTGTGCTGAATACATCTTGACAACTTCATGGCTGAGGCAGTAGAAGGGTCAGGAGCTGGTTTCACACCCTGTACAAAGGGGCATAACTTTGACCAGAAGAGTGACCTGCTGTAGGCCAAGGAGCCTGTAGTTGGCTTGAGCCATATACCCACTGGAGTAACAGCTCTTTTAACTCAAGACAAACCAGAGTCAGTAACTGGGGCTTTATGCTTGCAAGTCCCACTTATTAATACCTGTCCACAGATGGGCAGGCACAGACTTATTTTGGGACCTGGATATCTTGCCTTTCCTCTCCCATAACCACAATACCCTATTTTGCACAAGCTTCTTTGACAGTAGGAGTCTTTGCCCTACTTGCAGTCTCTGTGAATATTCTCCTAACTCTCCTCTTCTGCAACTCAGGCCCATTATTTCCTGTCTTGGGTTCAGGGAACATGCAGAAGAGTTTATTTTCATGTGATCTATTGCTACCATTTCATAAGAAAAAATCTGTTGTTTCCATTTCTATTCTTCCACATTCCTGTTTTCTTTTTTAAGAGTCCTAGGTGAACTGAATACCAGGTACATGTCAGGACTGGAATTTTACTTGCCATGGTGCAGATCTAATGATTGTAATGGCTGGAATGCAAAAAGACAACAAAAAATTCATAGTCACTTTTAGGACACATGCATTAAAAACATAAGCCAAATCTTTGTCTCCTTCTCTAATCCTAACTCTAAAACTGTAATATTAATAATGAATGGTAATAAACTGTTGGTGCTTTTCAAAATTATTTGGACATCAGAA
Organism: Heteronetta atricapilla; assembly: GCA_011075105.1. Lineage (NCBI taxonomy): Eukaryota > Metazoa > Chordata > Aves > Anseriformes > Anatidae > Heteronetta > Heteronetta atricapilla. Next base: position 69,600,829 of record CM021734.1, on the reverse strand, counting down.
AAGATAAAAGAAAATGCCCTAAAGGTAGATTATGATGACTCTTCACCCTATATGTAAACAACAATTAGTAGACACTGGAATATGCTGCATAGCAAGTTGCAACAACATGTCATAATAGCAGTGGGGAGAAAGTATTCCTAAAATAATAAACACACTACTAGGTACATCTCCCCTCATCCACACAAGAAATTCATGGACTGTATTTATTATATGACTCTGATTTGAATTCCACTATATATTTTATTTTTATCACATAGTATTTTATGGTAGTGGAAACAGCAGTTGGTCAAATACTTATGCTGGCAAAGCTCTCTTTTTGCTGATGGAGGTTGTTTCAGCAAGGGCATATAAAGAGAAGGTAATTTTACCAGAGTAAGTAGAAGCACAGTTTGCTGATATAACTGCATCCATGGTGAGGGTGTTTTTGCCAGTACAGCACAACAGTGCTTTGTTGCCACTAACTCCCTTCCAGCATAAATACAATCAACTTACTCCCAGGGCAAATGGCCTTGGGATTTACAAGACTTTCTCAGTCTTGTCAGTCTGTGTCCAGTTTGGCAGTACATCATGCTGGCCAGAAAGCCTGGACTTTCTTGGGATCTATAGTTAGTATATAAGGGACAGCTTTCCACATGTGCATCCTGCTTCTGTTCTTTCCTCTTCCATGGGAAATAAGAGTTATATAGACTTCACTGAAGACATTCCTAGACTTTTATTAAAATGCAAATCCTGTATACCTATGACTGTATACAAGCTCAAGAAAATGGAGTCTGTTAGCACGCTCTAGATATGTAAGTTTCTTTGAAGGATGTTTAACATCTGTCCCCATTGTGTTTTGTTTGTTTGTTTATATTTTTGTTTGTTTTCTGTACCCTTTGACTTAGCATTTAGCACAGAACTAGGATAAGGAAAAAACCCACCTCTGTCATATATTATTTCCAAGACACAGACAACCCACTTCATCTTCTTATGTTTCCCCAGCTGCAAAATTAAAATAGTAATGCATGACTGTTCCTACAGGTGGTATAGGAATCCATTAAGTCTGTGGTTTTACATCATCATGTTTATGAACTTTAATTAACATCTGATAAAAAACATCAGTTCCTCTGTATTTTGGAAAAGTATGACTATGGCAGCAAACCAGGTATGTGTCCAAAATGCTGGAAATTCTTTTTTTCTTGGGAAATATGGTAATATGATATCAAACAGGGCAAATATAGTGCTCTTGAGGAATACAAGGAAGTATATTACAGAGGAAAAGGAGGCCAGAAGAAATGCATTGAAAGTAAAGTTACCTCTTCTCTAAATGTTCATACATTAATACGAAATGTAGATTGGAGAAAGCACCTGTAAGAGTCCTGGACAACTTCCTTACAGTTACCGGCTTTTCAGATCTTGCTAACTATTGCACTGTTGCTGGAGTTTCATGGCAAGCATGACCTATCATCCCATGACAAATTCTGCTTTGAATTACATTACTGCAGTTCCCCTTCCTCTTCAGCACGAGAGTGAAAAGCCAAGCTGTTAGCTTCTGCTATCTCAGATTAGATACAAAAACGAGAAGTACTTTGCATACTTCTTTGCAATGGCAAATTATTTTCTCATGGCTTAATCATTGGTAGCTGCAAAAGTGTGAAATATCTATGGCTCATGAACAAATTCAAGATAGTAGTATCTGATATAATATCTGTTATACCTGTTCCTCCAGGTGGTGTAGGAACCATTAAGTTTATGGCTTTACTCTGCCATGTTTACTAACTTGATAAAACAACATGATAAAAACCATCAGTTCTTCTGTATTTTGTGAAAAATATAATCATGGTAGGAATATAAATATAATTATAAATATATAAATATATTTATAGTGAGGTAATGAATCTCATTATGCAGGTGACAATAGATTTAACCAGAATTTTATTCAAACCAGATTTGCAAAGGTTTAATACCATTGCATTAGTAGAAATATTATTGATTTTCAGTGAAGCAGCTGAGAGTAGATTTGCTGTTATTTAGAATTACTCTTGAGCAAATTCTGGAGTAGAACTAACCAGATAATTTCTCCTGCTGGAATTTGCCCTGTGAACATATGATCTATTCTTTCTTCTACAAGCCACTGTAAGGAATGAAATAAGAAATTTTCCTCTCATAGTTCAGAGATTATTCCTGAAATATTCTGAAATATTCCTGAAATCCTGAGTGACTCAAAAGAGAAAATTTAGGATTACCTTAATTTTCCTCAAACAATTCCTCTATTTGTAGAAGGAAAATAAAGAGAAAATACAAATTGTTCACTAGAAGATGGTATGTTTTTTCCACATGTTAATTACAATGTTGTATATAGCATAATATCCTAGCAAAGAGCAGTTATTCAGATATTGTCACATACAGTACTAGTCAAAAGAAAACACTAGGCTTACTTCCAAGCTTGAACTTGACCTACAGATACTTGTGAAAGTATGTCTCTCTTCACCAAGGCCATGACTTTTCATTAATTAATCTCAGATCTGTAATGCACAGGGCTAGCTGAGCAGACCAGAAACAAGCATGTGATAACTTTTGCGCCAAGTTAGTTAAAGCCACACTTGTGCTTTATGTTGTTGTACTTGCTCTAGAAGATGAGATAATCAGATAAAGAGTCTGCTGGGGCAAAGTTCCCCTCTCAAAATTGTTTAACTACTTAAACCCCATAAAAAATGAATTTGTATCAGTGTGGTGTCTTGTGTCAATGGCACTTTTGATTTGATACTAGACTTCCTAAAATTAAACATCTCATGAAAAGCCAGACTTGGGTTTTCTCTTGTGGAAAATACCCAAGAGAATCAAAATCTAAAGTGGCACTGTCCTATCCATCTGCTGGATTACAAATAATTTCAATTTGTCCAACAAATGGGTATAGAAGTTGTGACATAAATTACTATGTAAAAATAGTCAATGAAGCCCAAATTTTGTTTAGAAAGTCTGATCTGTCTGTTCAGAAGAACTGATAACTGAGAAAAACTGTAAAATGAGCAGAAAAAAAATCTTGAGCAAAAATGTAACCTAGACAACAACTTTCCACAAGCACAGAAAAATAACATTTAGTAAGTAGCTTGTTTGATATCACTGACTCAGCTCATTTTATGGTTTGATATGCAGAAGACAGAGAATTAAGTTTATTTTGTGGACCAGATAAAATCAGCAAGTTAAATAACTTGCAGGAATATATATACAATGCAGCTTATACATACAATGAAAAGGTAGGCACGTAAGTACATTCAGATTGTGTATCAAAGGAGTTCTGATGCACAATAAACTTGTAGCAGCGTAAACAAGCTAATAACAAGTTTACAGCTGTAGATAAGATAAGGCTGAATATTAGCTATGGGAAATTGCCACACCACAGTAGACAGAAAAAGAAGGGATAAAGGAATTTATCCATGTACATTAAAGCCATCTGTGTATAATTCCACTTAGCTGGTAGTACTTTCCAACCATACACACCTTCCTATTATCCCAGAAGTAGTAACATTAGATGATGTGTTTCTCTTCTTAAGAGATATAATTTTGTGTCTCTTTATTCATTCAATAGGCATTATTAATTCCTTAACATGGGAATTCAGCAGTGTAGTGAACGTGGGTTCATAGAATCCAATGATCTAGAGTTTCATTATAGGTTACCAAATCATCCATATTGTAGAAAGTAGCAATGCCAGGATAAGAAGCTGTAGGAAGATGATGATATCTCATTTTTGCTGTCTGTTTACTTTGCCATGTTTGTAAACAAATGTTTGTTTGTTTGTTTTTTGTTTGTCATGGTAATTCAGAGCTGCTTGAAAGTAAAAAATTTTCCCGATTCCTTGCTAAGTTCCAGTTGATAGTTATTTCCTGCAGAACAGGCAACAGAATGAAAATCTCTAAAACAAAAACTCTCATCATCTTAATGACTTTCAGATGGAAGTACATAACAACCAATGATGAAGCCACAAGTAAGTGTTACATTAGCAAAACTGCATCAATAATAGCCACTACTGGCTGCTAGTAACTGCCCTCCAAAACTGGAGTATAACTCAAATTTCCAGATTCTCAGCATTCTGCAATTGGCTGCATATACTGGTATAAACCATAGGTAAAATGTGAGCATTGTGCAAGTGAACAGTACATTCATTTATTCCTTTAAACTTCTCTACACAAGCTACATCATGGCAATTTATTCAAAATTAATTGAGGTCTGCATAGATTTGTTAAATTGCATTACAGCTTTGGGTGGACACTTTTATACGGAATTTAGCCTTCATTCAGTTTGATATAATTCATTCTTATCGCGTTAACTTTAGCAAAACAAATGTAGATGGATAAACACCAGGAAGAAAAAGATCAATTTAAACCATTAAAACAATAGTCCCTGCTGGTAAAAGACAAAGTGGGTATGCAGTTTAGTTTAGAAGCTTGGAGATAATTCTTAACCCTCACAACAACCATATTCTGGACCAGTTTTCTCATACAGTAATAAGAACAAAACACCTAATTGTTTTTAAGATAAAGCTTGGCTAGTTTATGAACCAGATTATATGGTATGCCTATAATGACAAGGGTATAGATTCAATGACCCAGAAGGTGACTTTCAGGGAAATTCCCATGATATGTGCCTCCTCTACCTCACTCAAGATTTGCAAGGTGTACATATTATGCACAGAATATATCTTGCACTGTAAATATATATTGAAAAAAGCAAATGTTACATCTTTAAAGCTGAGCATGCATGTTCTGAATCACTAGCAAATAATTTCGCAATATGGTGTTTATTCTCCCTTGTTTTAATTCTTCATTTTTAAAATGAAAGTAGTATTACCTTCTTGTCTCGCAGGAAGCTATGAAAGAAAATTCATGAATATTTATAAAATGCTTACTCAAGTGATGAACACAGTCTCTCCATGAGGCGATCAATAAACCCATTCCACTTTAGACACTGTACAGTAAATAAAGGTTATAGCCACACACACAGACTAGAACAAAGACCAATACAGAAAAGCTGTCTCATTCATTGTGCATCCATCATCCTGAGAACTGAATCAGACTGAGCTCTCGTCAGGAAATGGATGTGAAGATCTTGTGTTAAGAGACTAACAGCCCCAACACATCTGCATAAGAGGCAGCTTTACTTTGCACTGGCAAAACAGAGGGTTTTAACACATATCATTGATTAGGACTCTAAATGCATTATTTAGCCAATGATCTTGTAAACAATAATTCAATACAATTTAAAATTTAAGTTTTCTGGTGAAATTTCTGCTACAGTTAAATTATTTGGGTTTACAGTAGAGCTAAGGAGAAGAAAGGTGATCAAATTATTGGGTGATAGTCAAGCCATTTTCTGGCATCAATTTATGAGTATGCTACCATGCCTTCAAAGATATTTAAAGCAGATATGTCATACTATGTCACTATTTATACTGTAAATACACACCAGATCTCTCAGGTACATCCATGGTCCTGACACTGACGCACCTTGTACTTGCTAAGCCAGTCCAGGAGCATCAACACTGCAGTAATAATAACCATCTATGTCTATAAAGCCAAATCCCCACTGGCACTGCTATTTACGTGGATTTGGCTCTAGAATGTCTGGGGAATCATATCCAGGTTCTTAGTATTTCATTAACTGGAGGTGCTCCAGGAAATGCTTGATGGCATGCTGTGACAGATCTCCATCCTCCTTCCAGGTGTTCATGGGAAAGTTTTCAATCTGCCAACACATTTAGTTAGCATGGTTCCCATGACGCACATTCCTCTCTTTCATGTGTCCCTATCAGTGCCAATATGAGCACAGCTGGATGAGCTGTTCATGCTAATGCTTCCAGAGTTACTGCAGCCATGAACTGATAAAGGGTTTGAGGAACACAGAAGACCAAAGAGCTCTCCAGCTATGCTGGAGTCATCAGTCACTCTCTTGTGCCCATAGTTTTTCCTTCCCATGTTCAGGAATTAATACAGAACACACCTGCACCCTGCACAGGAAAAATAGAGATAGATTAATCTGGGAGATGTTCAGTGTCATTATCTCCACACACAAAAGTTACCAGGGAGATTTCTGAATAAAGTATTATCTCTGGTGTTTGTCTTCTTTGTATATAATCCTCCACAGGCTAACTGGGAGAAGACAGCTTCATTACACCTTAGAGATGCTGGATGGTCACTTTGAATGCTTTGGTCCAATACCATTTGTACAATTGGACAATAACACAAAAGGATAAAAGTGAAACCATGTACTTGTAACTCCAGTAAACCCACGCAATCAGACCTACCTCTTGGAGCACCTCACATACCCTACCTCTACAAGTCTAATTAAACTGCAGAGTGCAGCACTAAGACAGCTGTGTTCCTTCTGGCAGCCAAGCTAGCTCATTCAAGGTTTGGTCAGGTATTTTTGCAGTGCACTCATGTGCAGGCCTAGCTCGGGCAATTGTTATTGCCAGGCAAACAAGGGAAATAAACAGATGCCTTTTGGAGTCTCAAGCTTAAAGAATGGAATGACATGCATGAAAAAATATGAATGGGGAAATGTGAGACTCTGCATATGAATTATTTACAACTTTAATGTGATTACAGGAGAGGTAGCTATTTTGTTAAAAGCTTTGTGATGTTCTCTTCTTTCTCAAACAACGGGAATGTTCCAATAAATCAGTATGTTAACCAATAAAACAACATTAAAACACATGCTTTCTGGCAAGCCTACTATCATCTTGTAACAGCTCATTCTGCCTTCCTGTGTTGCATCCTCTTTCCTATAGCACCCGAGCCAACAAAGGTGGTGTATGCTGCCAGGGAAACAGAACATCTTATTTTTTCCTACCCAGAATAAAACTGAGTAATTTCAAGGCAGCAGTTATGGCCTTAACTTCATGTAGATGTGTTTTTATTCCATCCCATATGGCAATATATTTTGAAATTCTTGATAGCCATACAGGCAGTTCAAAGAACAGACTGCCAGGTGCCATTCACTGAAATATAACGTGAGGGTTTTTAGTGTGGACTCAAGGAGACAAGACATGCTAAAATGAAGGCGAACACAGAAAAACCCTACCACAGACACGGAAAGGAGAGCACAACCAGCAGCCACTGCTCAGCACAGCCCTCTCCATTTTCTGGTTAGGACTTCATTGTTGATACTGGGCAAGTACTTGTAACTCCAGCTCATTTCAGTAGGGACAAAAGTCTGCAAATAACTTTTATTTTTCTTTTTTTCTTTCCTGCTTTTTCTTCCTTTTTCGGCAGAAGGTGGTCTTGGAATAGAAATCTTCTGACTTCTCTGTGATTTCTTTGTAAAGAGCAGCCTTCAAGAGCACTCTTCACAGGCCTTAAGTGCATAAGGTCTGGGTTGGGCTTCAAAAAGGTTATTGATGAAAAAACTCATTGAGGTTCCTGATATCAGTGATTTGTTTAAGGTAATTAGGGCAGTTTCTCAATAGCCAGAGGCTTACTTCTTAGAAAACAAGGGAGAGTGTTTGCTAACCTCGATTAGCCCAGTGGCTAGAAAACTCCTTGTTTAGACAGGCCAAGCTGCCTTCAGCGCCAGGCTGCGCTGGCAAAAGATCAACATCAATTTCCAGGGCAAGCTTGTCCAAGGCAGTGAGAGCCCTGTCTCAGCAGAGCTGCTGCTGTGGCCTCCACCGGCTGAGGCCTCAGGTCAAAAAAATAAAAAGTCCTTAAACGATAACAACCTTTGGGTTGCCAGCACTGAAGCCGAGCTGTTGAGGGCAGTTTGTTTATTTGTTTATTTTATTTATTTATTTATTTCCACTTAGAGAACTCTGAGCACGGCCTTCTCGGAGCAGGGTAGGAGGAAAGCTGGCGAATTCAGTTCCAATTCGCAACTGCTATTTTAGAAGATGGAGGCGGAGAGGGGCGAAGGGCGCTTAGGGGAGCCGGGCTCCCAGCGGAACCAGGCGGCGGAGGGGCGCGGCGCTGGGCGGGCTCGCCGGGGGAGGCTGCCGGGGGCCGGGCAGCACCGGCGGGGCGGAGCGGAGCCGAGCGAGGTCGTGGAGCCCGAGCCGGAGAAAGAGTGGCGGGCGGCAGGGGGGTCGCGGCCATTACGCTGGGATGTGCGCGGGGACACGGGTAAGGCCGCCGGTGGGGCGGGGAGCCTGCGTCGGAGGAGGAGAAAGAGGAGGGCGCCGGTGCCGGGAGCCGGCAGGGGAGAAAGGTGCGGAGGCGTGCACCCGGGGCTGCGTGTGGCCGAAGGAGAGCCGCAGCCTTGCCGAGGTGCCCGGCGCCCTGCCGGGGGACAGCGTCCTCCCAGCCCCGCCGTGAGGCTCCGCGGCCCCCGGCGCAGCTTGCGCGGTGTCTTCGGGAGTTTTAGCAGGGAGGCGAAGATAAAGACCTGTCAGTTCTCGCCTCGGAATCGGATATGGGTCTGGTTTTTGTAACCCTGCCCTTCCGCAGTGAAGGTGATGTGACGGTTTAAAGCAGGAGGTCTGGGGGACGCCGAAATGCCCCACGCCAAACCTGAGAGGAGCGACCGTCCCTTTAGTTACTGACAGTGAGCCTTAGGGGAGCTGCACTGGGCAGTGAGAAGGGCTGTTCTTGTGTCTTGTTTGTGTGCTCGTTTGTGATCTGTGTGTTTCCAGGGCCATAAGGCCACCCCTGTTCATGTTAATATCATCCACCGAACTTTACAGGAAGCAGACCGGGGAAAAACAAAACAAAAACAACCAAAGTATAGTTAAGACCTTGACTCCAGAACAATAGTTTGTGTGGGGGACGTTTTAATAGTTCATGAAGGCAGCTGAAGGAAAGGGTGGAAGCTTTTACATAGTTTTATAAGTAGGTCTGGATAAGTCACACTGAAATCCCTGAAGCTTCAGGAAAGTACAGAGGGGTGCACGTGTACACTCAGTAATCTTCCAGATTAGGCCATAGTAATAATTATTTGGTGTAGTAATGAAAAAGCGTTCACAAGAATGTGAAAGAGAAATCAGAGTTCCTGGAAGGAAGTTGTTATTCTGTCACAAGTACAGCTACTGAAGAAGAAAAATGCACTTTTAATATTCAAATTACCATTATTTTCATACTAAAATAATACTTACATTCATCTCTCAGCAATGACCATAGGATTGAGAAATCTCTTATTTAAAAGCATGCATCCTCACATCATCACTATAAGATACCAGAAGTGTCATTATCCCTATTTTCATAAGTGATGGATTGCAGCGGAGAGGCACTAAATGATTTCTCTAAGATCAGACTGGAATTTTATTCTCACAATACCTTTGCATATCCCCAAATCTGATGCAAAGCCATTTTATATCATATGAAGCTGAATCTTTACAGTTTGTGGACAGATATTTACAGTAGCAAAAACCAGCACACACAGACTAGGATCACATTCTTTTGTTAATTGCCACTGTTGTGGATGATTTGGATTTCAAAGGCAATATCCACAGCTGATATGTCTTTCTAATGGAAACTAGACCAAACTCAGAACTGAATGCCCTGCATAAGTACTCAATGACATTCGTAATCTGACATTCCTGTCCCGCCTCCCTGTGCCAACAGGAGTACTTTCACAGCTGTAGCCTGGATCAGGAAATACATCTAATAGTTTTGTTGTCTTTGGCTTAGCAAAAGGTCTTATGGATCAGTGAGTTGAACCGGGTTCAGTATAAGTACCAGATGCATTATGAAGCAGGGGACAAAGTGAGGAGCAGGAAGCAGGAGAAGCAAGGCCCACTCCTGCCATTGTTAGCTTTTAGATCAGTTCAGCTACTCACAGCATTGTATCTTTGGTGTCTTATGCCTTAGTTTCTTTAAAAATGTTGAAGTTACTAGCATCATTATTTGAGCATTCTTTAACTTCCTGCATTAATTTCCAGGCTACTATATCTTTTGGTTTTATTTTTAATATTAAAACCTTTAAAGATGCACATCTGCAGTTGTATCATGCTGAATTGCTGCATGATACCTCTCCCTTTCAGGCCTGAAACATGAGGCATGTTTTATAGGGTTGCAGAAGCTCTGTAGTGGTTCAAGTGGATTCACAGGTTATTCCTGTCAAAATATTCCCAAGCAGTAGACAGGTTTCATTGTTCTATGACAAATAACTGGTTGTATTCCTGATGTTGTGAAAGAATCAGCATTATCAAAAATTCACTTGAGTGTTGGAAAACTATGGTCACAACTGTCTTGAATTCTGTTGAAGAATGTTGTGGCTGATGACCGCCTGTATCACATTGGTTGATACGGAATTCATGGAAACCCAAAAAATAACAATATATTCTGAAATCCTGTTTAAAATGTACATAAATCCAGGCTTAATTTATTTTGTCACATTAATGAAACAAAAATACACCTATATGTTCCAAGTACAGGGTTGATACACAATTACTGCCTTGGACAGCTAGCAGTTGAATAGTGTCATGTAATATTAAGCAAAGTCTGCAAGATCCAAGCCTAATTTTAGACCTAAATGAAATAAACAGTACTGGGAGAGAAAAAAAAATACACAAGTGGAGACCAGTAAGAAAGGCGATGATGGAATCAGGAATACTAAATTAAGTAGAAGCGATGCAAAGGATTTCTTGAAGCTGAAATGAGGAACCAGACATCTGCTTAGTTCAATTCTGACCCTCAGAACTGCCTATCTGAAGGCATCTGTCAGCTGTAGAATATGCAGGTGCATCACATCCATTGCAGCTGTTGTTTCAGCTTCTTAAAAATCAGAAGGCTGTATGTAAATTGTTCATACTTAAGATATACTTTTGGTAGGTATGACTGCATTATGCTTAAAGTAGGTTTATTCTGGTTGGCTAAAAACCAGTGAAGCTGTACTGGTACAGGCCTTGACATGAACTGTGCAAGTCTCCACAGTGCTTGAAGGCCTCCATGGAAATTTGTGCTTTTGTGGCTTTACTGCTGACACTATCTAGATAAAGTAGCTGAAGTTATGCCCACACCTCTAGCATCCACATTTCTGTCTTCTGGTATGGTCTGAGAAGTCTGTTTAAAAACAGAAGATCTTTAAGATTAAAAATCAAATCTAGTATTCACTGAAAGTGAGCTGTGGAGGATTTTTCAAATTTGAGATGTCCTCTTTTTGTACCGGTATGCACAAAATTTTTGTACCTCCTTCCCCAGATCCTTCAAAGATCCCTAGAGGATTAAACTCCCTGGATGCCTTGTGAGAAATTGGAACTCCTAAGAAGCTGCTAACTTCTAACACATGTGTTAGAAAACCAGAAGAAAAGAACAAGCCACTAGCTGGAGATTTAACCTGCAATTTTGGGAACTCAAGTACAGGTTTGTGCTGTAACAGGCACTTTCAGTATCAATTTGGAAAAGTAACTTTGGTCTTCTCTGCACAACAGTTTTGGCTCTTCAAAGAAATTGACATGGTTAAAAAATAGTGGTACTGCCCATATGGATCCATTTCCTTCAGAACCAGTTACCGTAATTTAGGGTGCCTATACTGAATATAAAAATCCCATCCTTTTGCATCATATGAACACCAGTATAACTTAAGTAACATGGCTCAAGCCTTAGTCTTACTGTGAAAGAAAGGGGAATCTCACACATATCGAAGCTGCTGCTGTGATTAAATGCTGCATGACCACAATTTTAAGACTGCTTGTGAGAAAAGACAGTCACTAAAGAGTAAGACTTAATCTGGAAAGTTGTGCTTTGCAGTTCTGAGATACCTGTATGAGAGGTGAGAACAGGGCATAAAGCAGAACTTTGCTGATTAATGGAGAAGAGGGTGGAAAAGGTTTGCACAAACCACATCTCTCTGGCAGTCATTCAGGTTTATTTTGAAACTGATTGCCTGTAACAGAAGTGCATAATTTCATCTGAGTTTTAAACCTAAAATTGGGTAGTGCATGATTTATTTATGCCTGTAGGTGCAGAATCTAATTGGCATCCTAAGTAACTTTACCCAGCGTGGAAGAGATTCTTGCTATATGTACTGCTCCCACACTGCAGCACATTAATCAGCATTACTGCATGTATGCTTTGCTATTAAATTACCTTGCAATTGACCTTGTGTCAAGGCCTAGGCGCTTCCTGGGAATTGAAGTTTTGATTCCTGCAGGTTTTTGGCACTTTGTCTCATAAATTGACAGTACAGATCTCTTACCCAGATCTGATGTCTCTGCAGTTTATTAGCATGCAAAGATGTGTTACAAACTTTTTAAAATTGCATATTACAGAGATGGTAGCAGACCTTAGGGATTTTTTTTTTTTAATTTTTTTTTTTAAGATTAATGCTTAGGCCATGGATCCTTTAAATTTTTCTGTGGTCTAGTAGCTTCTGAATTGTTGAAAATTCAGATGCTGTTCTGATTTTTAACAGCCTGTGTAGTTCTGCCAGTGTACTTTGGTCATAACGTAGTGAAACAAGTGCTAGCAAACCTGTGCAGTAACATTTGCCAAGAGGCTTAAATGGGACTTTGCGTGGATAGGGGTTGTCCACTCTTCCATAGCTTTGTGTAGTCTGAGTTACATTTATTTTTCTTCCCTGGTTCTTTAATCTCCCCTCATCACCCAGAACCTCAGACCTACAGAACATCCTGAAGTATTCAGGTAGGGAGCTAAGAAAAGTGTTGCTACAGAGATGCGTTGTCTGAATCTCTTTCTTTTTTGGTTCTGTACAAGTTTTTCAGGTCAGAAAATGCAATTTTATTGATTACATTTCTGTTTGCCGAGGATTGATTGACTGGAAGCAGACCCAGAGGACACAGAAGGCCTCCTGTACACTATGGCCAAAGGCTGTGCCTGAGCAGGAATGGGATGGAAACAAGCACAATACGCATGCATGTGCCATTCCTCATGTCTGAGGAATATTCTCGTGAAATATGTCATTTGCTGGGAGTATTTAACAAAGAATTTTCAGAAAGAAGACTGAGGGCTCACTGTTTGTAAAGCATGGCAAAGGAAGGATGTTGTCAGAAGGGAGGAAGTGGTCAAGAGAAGCTAGGGTAAATGGTAGGTTACTTTACATGACATGAAAGCAAACATCCACAGCGTAATAGTAAGGTGCAGTACCAGAGCACTCTGTCTATTGACTAAATTATCCGTGCATGTTTGACTAATAGTCTCCAGAAAAGAATCTGCTATAGGAAAGGTCAGTGATTGCCAAAAGCTACACTGTAATATAACTGGAACTGAGGAATTTTTAGTTTCAGTTCCATCTCCCCTCAAGAAAGCTAGGAGTGAAGGTTTGCAACCAGTTAAAATGTGATACTTTACAGAACTGGAAGCTGAAGAAGTTTACAGGAGATGAAGAAATGCAAGTGATGGGAAAAGCAAGCAATTTCACGGGATGTACATACAAGAGAATGCTTATACTGAGCTTTATGGTGAAAGGTCCTTCTTTCAAGGACCACTTAAAAGCAGGGATTTTCACAGTGCTGCCACTAGCAGAGAGTTATTAAAGGCTTTTTTATAGTGATATGGAATGGTCAAGCATGAATAGTATATAGTGTTTATCTTCTTTGTGGTGAAAGTGACACTCACTGCTGTACCTTGCTTTTACAGAGATTTGACAACCAGCTCTTGCATGTTAACCATATATAGTCCTTCCAGCTTTCCACTAGGATATCTAAAAAGTGCTTTGTAATAAGAGGAATGAGTCAGAGCACATGAGAGAAGTGAAGCAGAGGGAAAGCAAAGAACATGTCCAGTGTTAGACAGTTCCCTTCCACATTTCATCATTTTCATGTGACATTAATAAGCTTGCTACAAAAGCTTGCCTTTCTGCATGTGAGACATACCTGAATTAACTCTACACCAGTGTTCCTATTTAGCAAGATCAAGTAATGTTCTCCTGAGTATACAGCATGAAATTGAGAACAGAATCTACCTAGCATGGCACTGTCCTCAAATTAAAAATTAGATAGATCATTTGGGCTTCTTGTTTGTGAACGCACAAAAATTGTTCTAGACTCCTTAAAAATAAACTTTTTATTTGTTTAAATAATTAAAATACTGCTTCAGAGTGAAGTTCTGTCTCACATCAATCTAAAAGTAACTTTTGTGGGTCTTCCGCAAGCGTTTAAATAAACATCAAGTTTTGTTTTGCTGCCTTAAATTTGGGTCAGGCTGGAGAACCCAAGAAGGTGCTATGAAAAATAACAGGGCGTGAGAGTCAAATAATGTTTTAAGAGAAGGGGTTTCTTAGTAAAATTGTTTAAAACAGTTTTTTCTTTTGATGTTCAGCACCATCCTTTTCGATATCTAACGTGAAGCTGATGAATCTTTTTTTGACCTTATAGCTAACTAAACGGTCACAATTTAAAGAGGAAGAAGAAAAACATGCAAAATAGGAAAAAATGCAAGAGAGATTTCTGAAGTTTTAAATCTCATAAATCCTTTTTTAAAATGGAAATGCAAATGATTTTAAAAATATATTTTTTATTTTTTAAAAATTATTTTTAAAAAAATGATTTAAAAAAAAATCATTTGCAAATACTAGCTCAGTCAAATCCCAGATGAATCAGAGGGCGTTGTGACAGGGTAGAAGATCCCGATGCGTTTTTCCCAAGATGCTGCTTGGGAAAGGTCTGATTCACCTTTTTGGCCATTGGAAGTTTCTCACTGCCTCCTAATGTGGTGTGGTGGTGGTTTTGTTTGAGTTGTTGTCCATAGAATCTCCTTCAAAGTTCTTTTAAAAGATATTACAGTAAAATGCTGGAGATACTGGCAGGAATACGCAGAATGTGCAGTGCATGCAGCTGAACCTCAGGTTTCTTGTTTCCTTTAAGCTCTGCCTTTCTGGAGGAGGGTGAGGAAGGGTGGGGCAGAGGTTTTGGAGCTGTGTCAGGAGTCAGGGATGCGTGTGCAGTGAGAGGTGACTGCTCTTCAGCAACATTGTGTGTGCAGCTTAAACCTTTGGCTCCAGATCCAGTGGTGAGGAATTCTGACCTAACATTGTCATTTTAAAATGTCCTTTTTTTTTTTTTTTTTGGTCCACTTTTTAATTATTTTTTTTAAGCAAAGGTGACCAAGTATCGCATAATACAAAAGGTAATAAATTATGAAAACCGAAAAGAGCTGCCTGTACTTAAGAGGTTCTGAAATTTGATGGGGTTCCTGGCTTGTTTTCCTAACTCCCAACTCTCTTCCCATCTTTATTTGAGTGTGACTGATAACTTAATTCTTCAGCTTTACAAGGTGCTTTTTGCCTATGTAATTTGCACCAAGTAAAAATGAGCTGCCATGTAAAGACTTCGCCTTTCTATTAGTCCTGGGAGTTTACTTTGAGAAAGTGTCTCTTTATTTCTTGCTTCTAGTCACTGAAGTCACCAGTATGACATGCTTGTTTTCATAAGAGCAAATATAAACATGATTTTTCTCTGCAAACATAACCTACTTTCAAACACCTGGCTCATATGGCATCTTAAAAATTATGTGTTGTTGTTTCCTTAGGTTTTCCATCAGGATATTTTACATTATAACGGTATTTAGAGATATGGCAGGTTACTGCTTTTGGACAAATAATTATCATTTCAAGCAAAAGATGTTTAATTAACACACCTTGCATGATTCATGCTAAAGATGGATGCTTGGGAGAGACTGGTAAACTTAACAGGACAAAGAAGAAATCATGTTGACACTCTCCCTGCTAATCCAGCACATTGTTAATTAAATCAAATGTTTATTTAAAAAGGTCTCTCATTGATTACAGAGACCACGGTATTTAGCACTGAGGAAAAAACAGTCTCCTTTCCCTTCCTTTGCCTGGGAGGAAACAGTGCAGAAGGGCCTTGGGAAATGGTAATTCATGTGGAAGTTGCTGGGGGATGCCGGGAGGAGATGCTGAATAAAAGTTTGTTTTTCTCTCGTGGTTTCTCTTCTCCCTTCATATGCAGATCGTGGTTTCTAAAGGGAACCATGAGTTTTGTGTATGTAGTAAGAGTCTGCAAAACATCACAATTGTGACCATTGATAACTGTGCCCATCTAATAATGAAAGGACAAAAATGTACCAACCATCTTAATTTGATGAGAGGAAAACCCATTAGGAGAAAGCTTTCTAGTCAAAGGGTAGTGAAGCAGTGAAACAGGCTTTTTAGGAAGTTTGGAGAATCTTTTAAGCACAGGATGGGTTTATGTAGGTATATTAATACTACCTTGTTGCTAGAGAACATTGTGCCTCCAAGTCAAGGATTCGGCAATTGCAATCGAAGAAAGGAAAATGAATGAAGATTCGTAAGAGGGGATATAATGTTGTCAAATCAATTCATTTGGAAAACTACTTTTTACAGTGACATTTTGGAGGGATCTGAGCAGCACAGAATGGTGGTTACCACTGCCACAGAAGGAAGCATCCCATGAACAGATGTCTGAGTTGGTTGGAGGCAAAATCAGTATTAGTTTGATGGCTGCACAGGGTAGTCTGTGATAAAGAGATTTCAGTTAGAAAAAAACAGCGAGTTCTAAAGGTGGCTTTTGTGTGGGAATTAAGGCAGAGATTTGATTAAATCAGTCAAAAATGCGATCCCAAGATTACACGGACAGATCATAAGACTGAACAGCAGCACAGGTGGTGGTTGAAAAAGGAGGCTACTGGGAAAGAACCAAGTAAGGGGAAGAGTGGATGGAGTGGATGGATGGAGTGTGAGTTTAGAGCAGGATTTGTTTTGTACAACCCTACCCATCTAAATATTACATGTCCAAACTAATCATGCAGATTCTGCAATAAATGAGAGAGAGGCACATGCCAGAAGGTACCACATATGCTCAAGCATCCCTTTTAGAGCTAGATGGAGATGCCTCCACCCTCTGGAGATTTGCTGTCCTCCCAAACTAACTACGGAGAGTCTTTCTTGTCTGTTACATGGCTAAAGTTAAATGAGTTAAATATTAGCCTGTCCTAGATACTTTGCTGCTTAACATGTGCTAATAAAATAAATAAATAAATAAATAAATAAAAACAGTCTTTGTATTCAAAGTAGTAGAAGAGGGTTCCAAGTCAGGCTCACAGTAACTGCTGTGAAAACAGAAGTCTTTTTTCAGGCAGCCGAGTGTCAACAGTAGTCTTCATCTTTTGTATCAGCCGGGGCGCTGTTTCTGCCGAGTGATGAAAGCCCTGTGTTCCTGCTCCTGGCACTGGAATTCCAAACTGTACGCAGCTCTGTAATGCACAGCCAGTGCATTTCACTGTGACTTCCACAAGTAGTTAGCACATTGTCCTCTGATTTGTCTTGCCAAGGGATTGGCTAAAACCAGGAAATATTACGTTGTTACTTTTATATTTTTGCAATGAAATATTTGTTCCCTGTCCCCCATTCACTGTTTAGTGAGTCTTACTGAAGCAAAGAAAGGAAGGAGTCCCTCTTCTGGCATCCAGCAAAGGGAATCTGAGTTGTGAATCACTGCTTCTGTCACTGACATTTTTTTTCTTTTTTTATTTCAGCTAAAGGCTGACAAAATTTAGATCTTTCTGCAATGGCATAAAAATTTCCTCAATTACCAAGAATAAAACTGGCTGAGATGCTGGGATCATTAATCTTAGAAATAGTCAAAGATAATTTTGGTGACTAGCATTACATTGTACTATTTGGTCTTTGTGAAATGGTGGTGGTTTGATACATCAGCAGATAAGAATGTGTTACTGTTACATGGCAAGCAAATTTGGGTTATTTACATTTTTTCATCTGTGGTAATCAGGAATTTTTATACCTTCTCTGTCATCCATAAGCCTGCAACATATTTTTGTTAGTTTGTTACCTGCCAGTTGTGGTTGGGCTTGAAATATTTGTCAGTTGCACAGAAAGATTTATTATAGTGAAATAGCTTATGTACAACTGCTCTCTTGAGGAGTGATTACAATTTTGGAAGAACAAATTCCCTCTAACAGGAAGGAGATAGGAATATTTTTTTTCTCACTATTTGTACAATTGTTTGATTTCATAATTGTTTGTTATGTTATTAGGCCTTCCACATCTTCCCTTCCTTGTACATCTGAAAGAGTTAACTGGAAAAGAGAGTGAAGGGAATGAAAAAGTGCTGAACAGTGAAGCAAATGGCTTTCGTGGGTTTTGTCTTGCATAAAAAAATAAAACATTTTGAAAGACAATGGATCATGAAGCAAGGCAGTTAAGGAAAAGGTGCTTTAAAAATAACATTTTCAACATTTTCATAAATACCAAGTGTCTTGGTATTGTCCACTCAAGTCTCTTACTAAGATTATAAATGGCTTATATAAATGGTTGAAATAAGGAAACTTTAAATAATTCTTTTTTCCACACTAGATTAACTTTAAAAATATTGCACCATATTTTGCACCATATTTTTTCTAGCACGAAAAGATTTTATACTTTTAGTAACAGTCAACAGTAAAAAATAGTAATTTCTCTATACTTTTAATTCTGAGAAACAGCTCAACAGCCTTATTCTCAATGAACTCCTGTACATCTGGTATTTTAAAAAGAATGGCTCACAACTTTAGGTTGATTTTGTTAAAAGACAGTAGAGAGAAGAGAGTATGTGATGAAATATTTGGCAGAGCACACAAATCGAAGAATGGGATGCACAGCAGTAGGGTACCTTGACTACTGCGTATCTTGCTACCAGGTGTAAATTTTATTATGGCAAGTTTTTGCTGTAATGAATGCTGATAGTAAGATGCCAGATGGAAGGAAAATAGTCTTGCACCATGATGATAGGCAGCACTGATGATCGCAGTTACGGTTTTAAACAAATTAAATACAAGATGAGTTGTCCTGTAGAAGAAATAGTGCAAGGAACATAGCAACTGTTCATTGTAAACATTTGTTATAGATTGTAAAAGGTTTTGAGCTTCTGTTAAAGTATTCCTCGTGTTTCTAAAACCTCTCTTCTGAGTATCATGGGGTTTTATAAAGTAAGTATTACCTATACCTATGAACTTGGGCTTTCTTTAGGAAAATGTAAACCCCTGGGTAGATTGTTAGAGCTTAGCTAAGGTGAATGGAGAAGCATTGGCATGAAGTTTATTCGTCCTCTGTCAGCAAGTAAAAATGGTCATAGTCATTTCTAGTGCAATAGGAAGAAGGATTTTTGATCACAGAAGCTACTTAGGCCATTCACAGGCAATGCCTCACCTTGGGTGTGAGGTTGTTCACAGGTGCTTGTTGCTACAGTGCTGACTCAAGGGTTTAATAAATGCCGTTAACTATCAGCAAGGACTGCAGTTCCTGAGATATGGATTCCTTTCAAAATGTTGTTCTGTGCAGAATTAGTAGCTTGTCTGCTTTTTCACTGTGTTACAGCACAAGACACCAATGGGCAGTCTGCTTCCATGAGGTGCCATTCTATGGCTGGCGCAGATGCAGAGCAACTGTGGTAGGAAATGAACTGAAAAAATATCAAGTAAAAATCAGGTAAGTGTGAACAAATCTTTCATTAGGTACAGGAAGCAGTACTGCAGCCCTAGAACAGCTCTTAATTGTTGTATTCTCATTTTTGCTGTGGACTTGAGAGAACCAACAGGCTTTTAAATCTGCGTAAGGCATTATGATGATACACCATGCTGGCTACTGAGATTTGTGAAAATAATTGAGTAGTTTATTGCCTAAGTAGGGACTTCAGGAACATTGAAGAATATTAGGAAGAACTTTTTTACTGAAAGTGTTGTTAGGCATTGGAATAGGCTGCCCAGGGAAGTGGTTGAGTCACCATCCCTGGAGGTCTTTAAAAGACGTTTAGATGTAGAGCTTAGTGATATGGTTTAGTGGAGGACTTGTTAGTGTTAGGTCAGAGGTTGGACTAGGTGATCTTGGAGGTCTATTCCAGCCTAGATGATTCTGTGATAAGATCATGTTCTCTTGCAGTAAATGAGGTATTTTATCCAGATCTAATTTTGTAGGCAACATTACAAAGTATCACTTATTTTGTAATAGTCATTATATAGTCCTGCATAACGTTCTAGTTTGGATTTCTTAAGCTTCAGGTGACAGTTTGGTATGGCTTTACCACACAGAAGTTCAGAAACTACTGTAAATCTAGACTGTATTGCTATGTTCCTCTGGTATTGTAATATCACAAAATAATAGTGGTCTGCTGGAAAAAATAGGTCTGTAGATCAGCAGCAAAAAAATACTGGAGTCAGATTTGTTTTCTTTTGTAAAACAATTACAGAAATGCTATGTGTTGGAAATGGAAAAATCAAACTCTAGGATCCTGAAAGGGAGGGTGAAATTTGGATAAAAGCAGCCTTTGAAGCAGAGGGGCCCGACATCACATAACCTCTTAATTCTTTTCTAAATCAAAATGTGGAAATGGCCCTTTTCCTAGGTTTAAACTGTTAGTTTAAAAAGCCTTTACAGAATTATTCCTTAACCTGCTGTATTTTAACTTGTTTCTAAATAGAGAACACTCCTTGGATTATAAAGCATTTCAGGAACAATGGCAGATCCCATCCGCTGGGCCAGATACCGTTGGCAGCGATTGATATCTACAGAAGGCAGAGAAGTTAGCAGCAGCAGCAACTCAAGTAGCAAGCACCATCAACCATCAAAAACTGCCAGCAAACACAGGATAGTGATACCCTGTTTGGGGCATTTTAAGGAAGAGTATGAAAAGGTATCAAAACTGTACATGAACAACAAAATACGGACTACTAAATATACTTTACTGAATTTTATACCACGGAATTTATTTGAACAATTTCACAGGTAAAGAACTGCTTTTATTTTTTATTGGAAATTCTGCAAAAATTGAATCCTTTTATTCAAATATGTGTATTATATATGGATGGGTATTTTAAAATGTATTATTCTTTCCCAACCTACCTATCACTTCTGAAAAGATCTGTGCTATTTGACCAAAGATTCTTGAGTATCATCAGTCTTGGGCTAATTCTTTTCTGCATAGCTTTTGCCATTTACACACATTCTACTCTTTGGATTACTTAAATATTCTACAAATATATTTTATCTTCTTCCCTCTCATGTCTTTCTCTGTTGACATTATTATTTTTTTTCTCCTCCTTGGAGGACGGCAAATTTGTAAAGTTAAGCAGGGAAGCTGCAGGACAGCTTACTTTTAAAAATGTGTCCTATATATGTTCACGAAAGCCTCACTAGAAGACACATGCTTGGAGGGCAGGCCTGGAAATACAGGAGTAATACTGCTTTCTGCACCTTCTTATCACGTATATTAAGCAGCTTTCCAGACAAATAATCTATCAACTCGAGAGTGAAAACAGAGTTGTGGATGCTTAGTTCTTAAATAGTACTTGGAGTAAAGAAATGATAAATTACTGATAAGTTAAGTCTCAATACAGCGTGGAGTGGGGGAATAAGGATTACTGACTGCTAACACAGCTAACTCTTATGTTTGCTCTTTGTTTCAGAGTTGCCAATTTGTATTTCCTATTTCTAGTTGTTCTAAACTGGGTTCCTCTGGTGGAAGCTTTCCAAAAAGAAATTACAATGCTACCTCTAGTAGTGGTTCTGACAATTATTGCAGTGAAGGATGGTCTGGAAGACTACTCAAAATACAAAATGGATAAACAGATAAACAATTTACTTACCAAAGTGTATAGCAGGTAAGAGACAACAGCCTTTCTGGTTTATTGTTACTAAACTGATTATGAGCACATATGAGGAAAAAAAGTTGATAGCTCTTCTGGTTTACTTTTTGGATGCTCAGGGAATCATAGAGTAACTTGGGTTGAAAGGGGTCTCTGGAGGTCATCTGTCTAATCATAGCCCCTGCTCAAAGCATGTCTAATTATGTGAAGTTGCTCAGGGAGTTGTCTAGTTGGGTCTTGATCACCTGTTTAGGTAAATAGATATCAAATTAGCATAAAATTTGCTGGAAAAAGTACTCTGGATGTGGCCAGAGTGTTCATGCATTACTTTGTACTGTTTTAACCAAGGTAGTTTGACTACTATTTTTAATATCTTAAAAATCATTGTAGGGATCATAGCAATTCAACGGTTGCTAATTTGTCAACATATTGGTGAAGCTCACTAATGCTATCAGCATCATAATATTTTATTCAAATGCAATAACAGTTACTTAAAAAGAATAAGATCATTTTCAATTTGTGCGTATCACATAGTTCAGTACAGATGTTAGCAGCTCGTCCACAGTGCAGGACTTAAATATTACAGACTGCAGGTGCAGGTTAGGACAGGAGTGTGCGTGCTCATGGTGAGAGGTTTGCTGTCAGGCATTTATAATGCGTGGACGATAAAAAAAAAAAAAAAGGAGGTGTCAGGAAAGTAGACAGGTAGTGTTATAAATTAGCATTGGCAAAAAAATGATTTCAGTGGATGTCAGTGGGGCCTACACCCCTCATGTTTCTTCTACACCTGTCATAAAAGGATATTGCAAGACTCACTCAAAGCCTGTCAAGTACAAAGATAAAAGAAGTGTAGTGGACTCTTCTTGCTCTGTTGTCATGGAGGGGAATGAGTGCATTTGGAAACTCATTTGTTATCTGCTCTAGTAGCTATCACAACCAGCAGCATTGCAGAAGAAAAGAGATTTGCAATTAGACATTTTAATGAGAAGGAGCTTGAAATCAAGTTTGGCACTACAGCACCTCTATGTTTGTGCTCTGACATTAATGAATTTGTAAAAGACACACCTTTTCCTAGTGAAGTCAAAGCACAAATGGAAAATAAACTTTTTAAAAATCTTAATCTGTTAGCTGTTTTTGCCAGGCCCTACTTTCTTTGCTGAAGACATGACCTTAATTGGCCTATGGAGCAGGATTGCAGTCTAGTAATACATAACTATTAAAAATATTGTTATTTTACTGAGAAGATAGAATCTTCAGCTT
Source organism: Heteronetta atricapilla (assembly GCA_011075105.1). Lineage (NCBI taxonomy): Eukaryota > Metazoa > Chordata > Aves > Anseriformes > Anatidae > Heteronetta > Heteronetta atricapilla. Next base: position 69,578,083 of record CM021734.1, on the reverse strand, counting down.
TCTGGCATTTGCTGTGTATTTTAAGAGCAAGCTCCTAACCACAGAAAGCATCATAGAATCATAGAATGGTTTGGGTTGGAAGAGACCTTAAAGACCATGGATGGGCCCACTTCACAAGCCTGTGCACGTCCACCTGCATGGCATCCCTTCCCTCTGAAGTATCAGCCGCACCACTCAGCTTGGCGTCATCTGCAAATTTGCTGAGGGTGCACTCAGTCCCGTGTTAATGTCACTAATGAAAATACTAAACGGTACCTGTCCTGACCCCAGTACAGACCCCAGAGGACTTCACACTGGTCTCCATGTGGACATTGAGCCATTGAAGAAAGAACTTCATGTTCTGCAAACACAAATATTAACCTAAACCTTCTTGCTGACCTTATGAGTTCTCAAATCCTTTCCATTGCATTTGGAGGGAGAGGTACAAGAGTGCTGTTGCAGAGTGACCAGGGAATTCTGTGCCACTCAGCGTTGTCCACTCTTTAGACTCACTTTGCCTTGCTAGCTGGGAAAATTGGCCTACACAAAAAAATCATGTTGATAACAGTTTTCAATAACAGAGGGGTGTTTCCAAGCAGAAAAGGCTGTTAGTTTTCATTTCACTCAGTCTCCTGAGTTGATTTACTGGGTCAGCACCTTTGCAGATACAAGGAAGCAGTAGCATAGGGAACACAAGACTAGGCTCAGTTTGATCAAAGCTTAAGTCATAGCTTCAGCAACTATGAATCACATCCCATTCTACAAGTCTCCCTTCCTTTTTCCTCTTTACTTTTATTCCTAGGTTGTTGGGGTTTTATTTGTTTGGTTGTTTTTTGTTAATTTACTTTAGAAATATTTCCTTTTTTTTTTTCCTTTGTCTTCATGGCAATGTATTGGCATGAAAAGTTAATTCCTGGAGTGCTTTTGATAGCACTCTGATCTTCTGATAGCCATGGCTGTAGCTTTAATTAAGTTTTATATGCATTCCATTGTGCCAGTTTTCAGTATGTGTAGAAATTAGTGATGAACATCTTGAGGAGAAGCAGATATTTGGCTGATGTTTGTTTAATTTTACATCAGCTTTTGTTGCTTCCTGTTTTTGCTTTGCTTGCACTTGGAAAACAATATGCCAACCTCCACCTTATCTTCACTAGAGATACCGTAATCAATATACTGGTTAATTGTGTGGACTTTGTGTCATCTCTTTGCAGAAAAGCATTTTGAAAGGATACTGTCAGATAGTGCAGGTCTGAAAGGTATGGATGCAAAGCTTGACATAGGGAATATTTTTCTGATACTTTCTTTGTTATTAGAAGTGTCAGAAGCATTTTACATAGCTAGCATTTTGATTAAAGCTGGTAGATCAGTGGCAGTCTATACAAAATTGCCATATCATGCAGTTTGTTAGCTTATGTCTGCACATGAAAATGGATGCACTTCTCAGCTCCCTGGTGTGACTGTGCTTCTCAGCTAGGTAGGTCAGAATGAGATTCAGGAAAGGAAGCACAACCTGAAAGACAGCCCTGGCACAGCCTGCACTATTCTCCAGTCTGGTTGACTGATAAACTGTGGAGAATACATGCTCCTCCCTTTAAACATAGCTCTAGGGATAGTCTGTGCAAGGCAGAAAAGCCAGGCAACTACCAAGGGTAGTAGCACTTGGTACCAAAAATGTACTGCAGCTAGACATGTATGTACAGTGTTCGTATAGCAGCTGTATGTGTTTCATCCAGCTATTGCAGTCTCCTACTACTGTGTGCCTCCAGCTAGCTCCTTGTTGCTTGTTACTTCACGTTCTATTCACCACTCTAAACCTGATTGTGTTTGCAATAAGCTGCTGGGATTACATAAAAGGAAAATGGTTCATCTCCTCTGAGGACAGAACAGCAGTTATAAATGGAAAGTTGAAGACAGCACAAGCTTCTGTATGTCATGGGTGGATGTTTCATAATAAAGAATTTCAACTATGAATACTGAGGGGCCTGAAGTCTTTCTGACTTCTCTGAGGTCATAGGGTCTTCATACCTTATGTTCAAATATAATAGAAAAATATCTTACAAACCTATAAATACTAGTTCAGAGCACTAGTGAAGTGGTTGCTGAATATCCTTTGTTTGCTGGTAGATGTTGGAATAATGAAAATATAGGAAGCAAATGGGCTGAATTTTGAATAGAGCTAAAATAATTCTTGGAGGGTGACTGGAATGTAATTCCTGGTAAATGAAGGCTGGGACCTAAAAAGTGATCCTTTGTGATTATATTCACCTTGACTTTGTGATTATATTCACCTTGACCTGGTAGACTGTCTCATTAGACTTTTAACGACTTGGAAACATAATTTAACCATGAGAATCATTTTCTAGTTACAATTTGTTTCTCTGAGCTTTCACTTTGCGTTTATAAAAACAGTTAATTAATATTTTTATATGCATTTAAGGAAAGAGAAGAAATACATAGAAGAATGCTGGAAAAACGTCAACGTTGGTGACTTCATCCGGCTTTCACGTAATGAAATCATTCCTGCTGACATGGTGCTGTTATATTCTAGTGACCTGGATGGGATCTGTTACATTGAAACTGCAAGCCTTGATGGAGAAACCAATCTAAAGCAGAGGCAGGTGGTGAGAGGATATTCAGAGCAGGTGATAATTGTGCATTTCTAGTGGCTTAAGAAAGTTGACGTGACAGAAAGCCTACTAAAAAAAAACAGCCCTCTAGATTGTGTAGTGCTCATCAATCCCCATCTGAAAATAAAATAAGCAGGTAACATAGTTTTAATTTGTTGGTTTAGTTATTTTGGAGCAAATATTTTTCTGCTCACTTATTCCAGAAAAAGAGGGCCCTATTTCAAGTGATGCAAGACAGTAAAAATAACTATTCAGGTAAATGTCAAGGAGTCATTTGTGGTGTATATCATTTAATGGATGTGAAATTGGAACTTCTTGGAACTTCTTGGAACTTCTTGGTTCTGTGCCACATAGAGGGACCTACAGAGAGGGACGGGTATATTCTTTTTTCACTGTATTTTCAAAAGTATTTTTAGCTTCAATTCTAGTCTTTTGAGGTTTTATAAAACCTTTGGAACTCTTCTGATTTTTTTGCTACATGCCTACTATGAACAGCATTGATTAGCTCATCTCTCCCTTTCAAGACTGAACGTCACCAGCTCTTAGAGTTTCCACAGGCCATGTAGTGACGAGAAATCAGTGGATATGTGCTTTTTTGCTTTTTTAAAGCTTTGGTAACTTAGAATAGCATTATTTATTAATTTATTTTTCTGGAAATGCATCAGTGACAATAGGAAAGAAATTAGGAAGATAACTCAAGGGGCTTTGTAGGTAACAGCTGGTAGGTAACAAGGTACAGAACAGTGTCTCCAACCATCTTGGCTTTCCTAGAGAAATACACAAAACAATTGAGGACCTGTTCCCTAAGGATAATGAGTTATTTAGTGAACAAACTGACATTGCTCTGTTGCATTCAGTGCACTCAAATGTTGCTTCTTAATGCTTTAAGAAGGGATTAATATTTTTCCTCCACACCCTGTTGTTTAGGTGAACCATGCGCAGATTCACTGGGGGGAGGAAGCTAATCTGCTAAATCACTGTGAACAGTGAGTGTTTCCTCTCATGTTGTAAGAGAGGTCACAGGACTGCACTGTTCAGTTCCTTCTCAGAGGTTCCTTCTTACATGTTCAATGACTGAATCCAGTCCTAGCTGCAGTATCCTCATAGCTAATGGAGAGGAAAGTGCTGTCCTTTTTTTCCAGGGAGCCTAAGAAGACAAGATGATAAAAGGACTTGCAAGTTCTCCTTTTCTACCTTAGCTGTACATGACGTTCCTATGCAAAATTTAAAGCCATACAGTTTGTCAGGACTATTTCACAGCCAAAGCAGCAAACCTGGCCTTGGGAAGCTGCCTCTCCCCTTTTTCCAGTGAGGGAGCCTATTGCAGGGACATTCATTTAAAGCTGCCTAACTCAGTTCTTGTCTCTATGATCCCCTTTCTTTTTGGTGCTGCTTTAGGGACCTTTATGCAAAATCCAAGTAACTTTTCTTCTGCCCTAAAAAGGCTTCTCTTTTGTGCCAGGAAGCATAAGAAAGTGTCTCATGAAATAAGGCACAACATTTTCTACTCACGCTATTACTTGATGAAAAAAAGATTATAATGAAAAAATATAGACCATACATTTCTTATAGTCTGAGAAGATTTGAGTGCTCATACCAATATGTCTCCTTTTGGGTGTAGTTTTAGTCACCTGTGTTATACTGGCAGAGTGTAGGCATAAATCCAGTGCCATCTATGTCACACCCCGAGGTTCTATGGTTGCTCTTTCATGGTATATCGCAAGAAGCTGCTACAAGCAGCTTCACTGGTATTAGGAATTGTTTGACCAAATCAAATGGTTTAGTTACCTTGCCCTCCTCCCCCCTCCCTCCTCCCCCCCCCCCCCCCAAAAAAAAGATGCTTTAACTACAAATACATATCTAAAGACAGCTTCCAGGCTGCAGAAGAGTAAAATCAACTGCTTTGGTTATTCTGTTTCCTTTTGGGGATGATCCTTATTCTCTTTGTGCTCTTTTATTTTTGTAATGTACCATGTGAAGTGCTTGAGCAGCATTAATCAATTATACTGTTGTAACATATAATAGAAATTTTGTATTTCCTGTACAGATACATGTAAGAAAGATCAATGAAGACAGAGAGATCTTTCATAGATAATAAAATTTACAGAGTCTCTAGGTATCTGTCTAAGGCTATGTTCATACTGATTTTCATGACAGTGCAGGAAATCAATACAGCAAAATATAGGAGAATTTTTGAATCAAGACAACAAAGTATGTGCTAATAATAATGTCTTCTGAGTTTCAAATTCAACTTGAGGGGTTGGGCTTTTTTCTCACAGTTGTTACTGTCCCAGTGTGAAATCACCCAGCTGTGGAGGCGGAGTCATCTCAAAGACCTGTAACTATGTAGAAGATGTTTTCAATTAAAGCTGTGAATTATAGATTTATTCTTGGAGTTTGGAACCTTAAAATTGGTCATTCTTTTTTTTCTAAAGAGCAGAACCAATGAATTCCCAAAGAGTCAGTGGAAGGTACTCAGCTTGGAAACAACTCTGTTATACCAGAGGCTAGATTTCCATGTGTTATGACTGTACTCATAGGTCATTAATTACAAGTGCAATTGCAGGTAATTTCGAAGACCTGGTCTTTTGGTTTTTCACTTCTTGTCAGGTTTCATTCTTTATTAATAAGAAAATGTGTGTCACTTGGCCTTTCTCTTCACTGAAGAGCTCACCTGCTTTTCATTCACAATATAAGCTTCTACTCTTCCTTAAAGCCCTTTCTTCAGTACTGGTAAGGTTTAATCATCGTTAAAAGTTCTACCTGCTTTTTTTTGTGTTAGTACAGGTAGCATCCTAGTCATGTTATCAGAAGCAGCAGCTCTTTGGAAGCAATTATTAGAAGACTTTTTTTCTTCATTATGGAAAAAAATGTGGAAATATCTACTTTTCAGATGTTCTTAGTGCATTATTTTTTTTTTTTTTTTGCTGCTTCCTCGCTCTTTCACCCATTTCCTACCCTCTGGTGTTCCTAAGATATCAGCATCTCAGCTGATACTTGCCAGGGTTTGACATTTGCTAGAAAGGCTTTCTATGCTATTTAAGTCTGATATACCTGGGTTGCAGACACAACTTAAAATACAGAAACTAAACTGTTAGATGGTGATATCTGAACCTGTGATTTTTAAGTTCCATCATATGTGGTCTGAGTTCTCTTTTTCTTTTTTTTTTTTTCTCCAATAACTTTAGGTCTCTGAAATTGATCCAGAAAAATTTTCCAGTAGAATAGAATGTGAAAGTCCTAACAATGACCTCAGTCGCTTCCGAGGCTTTGTGTAAGTAGGCTTGGTGGCTCTTCAAACAAATGACATTTTCTTTGGTGCTCTCAATAATTTTCAGAAACTTGTAATGTTTACTTTTTTTTTAAAAAAAAGACAATATGCACAGAAGTCAGTTTGCACCACTACATTTCTGAGTGCAGCCCAGCAGGCATTGCTCCAGTAGGGCTTCCTGAACAGCCAATTGTAAACTGGAAAAAAAAATGCTAGTGCTTTCTATTTCATATAAAATATTGTCAACATCTTAGTTCAGGATGTTTTGCAATTCTGTATTCCATATTTGCAATGTCTGTCCGAAGTCTGTTTTTAATGACATGTCATATCTGTACAGTATTCAGTCTAGACTGTGGCCTGTCTGGCCAAGCTGCTTTGCTCAAAATTGGAAATGGGAAGAACTGGCTTCCTCTCCTCTGTGATGTGTTTTGTGTAATCCCCAGGGATTTGATCAAGTTCCTTTTGAGCAGTGTTGCCATATGTCTCTTCTCTTCTCAGAGGTCTTTGATTTTGTGTAGACAGTAGGAAAACAATTCTATTCCATGGAATGGCTGATTTTCAGTTTTTGAGAGGTATAATGTCTACATTCTTCCCCATGAGCAGTGAAATGTTAGAAATATAAAATTCTTAGTCTGTGAGGAAAAACCTTGACAAAAAGTGAGCATACCTACATTGGAAATCTGCCACAGGGGTAAAAATGCTCACAGCACTTAAAAATGGGTTTTTAAATTTTGTTTGATTTTTTTTTTTTCTCATGTTGGCAATCCAAATAGAAGTCACTTGCTTTCAGGCTTAGTGTTTGTCCCAGGATCATTTCAGCAGTGTTGCCTACTTCCCATATGCTATCTGGCAAATGCCAGGCTTGTAAAAACATGGAAATTTTAATACAGTGCTTACATACTTAGATTTTCAAAGGTGATCTGGATCCACTTCTTTTGAAAGGTCCAATGAGAAGTGTCAGAATGGTAGTCAGTGACTACTCACTTCTCCAGGTGATCTGCTGCTCCCTAATGCTTTTTCAAAACCTGACTGGAAATTGCTGGAGTTCTACAGATAGAGTAATTTATTTTATTTTTATTTTTTTCCAGTGAACATTCAAACAAGGATAGAGTGGGCCTCAGCAAGGAGAACTTACTGCTCCGGGGATGCACAGTAAGAAACACAGAAGCTGTTGTAGGCATTGTGGTATATGCAGGTTAGTGACCACCTTTGCTTTTTCACAGGTTGCACTGCAAACAAGATGGAGTTATGTACCTTAAGAAATAGTATCGCACAAAGGCAAGGTAGCAGATTGAAAGCTTGAAAGCTTGAATCCAGCAGATGGCAACTGTAGTAAGAAGGATTTAAAAAATGCATGTCTGAATTAAGTTTGTTTCTATTTTAAAAATGCAAAGGCTGATATGTCTGACTATTCATGGGAGGCCAGCTCTCTTGCATGTACTTGTCCTCAACTGCAATGGCAAATCCAGGTTTTGAAATGGACATGGAGATACTTGCCTTTCTGAGGATTTTTTCTGGTCCAAAATTGAAGTTAATGCTGTTCTTTAATACTCCATATCAAAGGGAAGATATTTTATGACTAGACAATGTGATTTACTCAGCTAGATAATTGTAATGCAGGTGCAGAATTTTGTACAATATATTAGAAATAGTATAGAAATTTTCAAGAATAGGTTTGTTTCTCTAGGAAGGAATATTATTGACAATATAAAAGACAACGTAGTGGAGAAATGTTGGTTTAGCTTATTCAGTTTTCTTTAGGATGGAGTTACTGTAGGAGCAGTTAGCTGAGTCATACTTATAACCTCTTTTCACATATTAGTTAACAGAAATGTCCAGTTTCCCAGGGCTTTAGAAATATAAAGGACTTTTGGTTCTAATATCTGCTAATAGAGAATGTCAACCTTTTGTTGTGGTTACAGGTCATGAAACCAAAGCCATGCTGAATAACAGTGGACCTCATTACAAGCGCAGTAAATTGGAAAGAAAAGTGAATTCTGATATTCTTTGGTGTGTTCTGCTTCTAATTTTAATGTGTTTAACTGGTGCAGTAGGTAAGTGAGAATCTGCAGAGTCCTGCTATTTTCCCCTTTCAGCCTATGTTGCTAAGTGTTTTATTTTGAGGCTGTTTCATTTTAATAGCCCATTTCAGAAACTGCCTTCACCTATATCTAATTCTGTATCAGCTGGGGGTGCTGCCAAGCTTTAGTTCATGTTGTCATGCTTAATCTGGAGTACAGTCAATTGGTATGTTTCTTGGGGTAGATCTGGAACCCATTTCTCCAATGTGTTTTCTTTTTTTGCTCATTAGTTGCTCTGTAAAACTCATGCTTTATGTTAGGATTGCTCAGGTAAAATGAGATGCATGTACAGTATTGCAGGGAGAGGCCGAGTTTGAGTAGGTATAAGGATTCGTATTTTAGGTATTCATTAAACAGTGAGCGTGAGTGCTGACATTTGAACAAACTAAATTTTATGATAAATCAAAAAGGTGTTTAAAAAAAAAATCAGGCTACACTTAATAAACATGTCTGGCATCTCAAAATGTGTTAGCTGAAGCTGCTTTTATAGCTGAGTTTTGAGTTTCTTATCATAAACTAACTTGTGATTTATAATGGATCTCTTCTGGGTCAGTTTTTATCTCACAAAGCTATAAACTGGCCAGAGTGGCATGATGACATGCTTTTCAGAGTTTAACTGAAACCTGAACAAGTGAAGATGAGACATTTAAAGAGGTTTGGGGATTATTATTTTTTTTTTTTAAAGAAACAAGAAAAAGATTGTGACCTATAGTTAGTATTCTCTTAGTTCTGAGATACTGTATGGATGTGCTGTTGACACCACTGAAGTAAAGCTTTTATTCATGTGTGTATTGACACTTAATTAATTTTAATGGGGTTCCTGTTGAGAAAAAAATGAGGAGAGAAAATAGGAGTTTAGAAAGAACTGCAGAGTATAACAGCTAACACCATGACCCTGAACTGTGGTACAGTCTACATAACTGATTCACTTTATCTTGTTCTTGTTTTCAAGGCCATGGAATTTGGTTAAGTAGGTACTCGGAAATACCTTTTTTTAACATCCCTGATCCAGATGGGAAATCGATTCCTCCAGTGTTAGCAGGGTTCAACATGTTCTGGACAATGATCATTTTATTACAGGTAACTCAGGTTGGCTTTGAACATGGGCCATATCCTGATCTCAATTATATCCTTGCAGTAACTCCCTGGCTTCAGTAAAATTACTTAATGGTTTTAACTAGTCAAAGAAGTTGGTTTTATTTAGTCCCCTTCTTTTGTTTTGGTAGGTCTTGATCCCAATTTCTCTCTATGTTTCAATTGAGATTGTCAAGTTGGGACAAATTTATTTAATACAGAACGACATTGATTTTTACCATGAGAAAACAGACTCTACAATTCAGTGTCGATCACTGAATATTGCTGAAGACCTTGGCCAGATTCAGTATATCTTCTCTGATAAGACTGGAACACTCACTGAAAATAAGATGGTTTTTCGACGCTGCAGCATTGCAGGACAGGAGTATTGCCATGAGGAAAATGGTAAGATACTAAACCCATGCTCATGACATGTCCTTTTTCTGCTCTCAGAGAAGCTAAAAGTTTTGACGAGGTCAGGTTTTTATGAAATTTTTGTGGTGATATGCACTCGTGGAAGGTGTGAATTTAGACTGGTCCTACTTGCATCTTTCCCCATGGTTTGGATCATTTCATATACAGTGTTCTAAGATGCTTGAAAGCATATGTAAGGTGCTGCTTTGCAGATAGCTAGATTTGAGCATATTTGATACCACAGAAACAAATGCTCCTTACTTGATCTGGAGAAAATCATTCCTATGGCATTTTGGTTCTCTTCTTGCAATATTCAGAAACAGACCGCTGGAAAAGTGCCCATCTAGACTTTCCTCTTTCTTCTAAACAAGAATGCCAATGTTTGCCCAACATTTTAGGGTTCAAAAATCCTGTTCAGTGCTATAGCAGTGTACCACCTTTATGTATAATATTTTAAAGCTCCATTTTAACATGCAGTTTACTTTGAGAATACAGTAACTCAAGTAAATACATGCTGAAGTCGAAGCTTTAACAATAATATTAAGGTACAAGTCAAGCAGATGTGTGTGCATGTGCATATTAAGGCTACAAAGGTATGTAGCTCCATCAAAAATAATGAATGTTGTATTCTCACTTACATTTTTACAAACCTGTTTTAGCCCAAAAGTCAAAAAGCAGCATTACTGGATAGTTGCTGCCTCATTGTCTAATATCTTAATATCCCTCAATATATGTTTCATGGAAGCCTACTTTTGAAGCCTTTTGGGAGCCAGGACAATATTCAACTCCAGGGACAGGAGAAAGCTATGCAGAGTTACATGAAGTATTTTATCCAATTACATGTTTTATTAGCTGGACAAAAACACAGTTTTTATTAGCATTACTGTATGTAAGTATTAGTGACTACGGACATTTGCTCTTTAACGGGTGGGTAATTCAAGGATTCTTTATGAGATCAAAGATGAAGTGCTGACAGGTGGGCACATGAATCACAACTGTGTATTAACCTTCCCCCTGTGGTTTTCGTGGTTTTGCAGCCAGATGGAACTGCTCACTTTCTGCGAGCAAAAGGCACACCCTGCTGGCCACAGCAGTGAATCACTTCAGTCCTTCCTTTGTTCATTGTCGCAGGAACAGATTACAAACCATTTTAATAATTTCCTCATGTATTTTGAAAATTATGTGGTGTGGTTGTCCTGATGCTTCTTTGGCTTTGCATAATTATACTGGGAGGGGTGACAAGAGCAAAGTGAGAAGAACTGTCCTTAAGTTTCAAACTTGGTGAATGTATAACTTAAATAAAAAAGAATATTTTCAGAGCACTTCCTAAAGGAACAAAAAATGTTTCGGAAGAGATAAATCAAAGAGTAGTGAGAATGATTTAGCTGTGTGTGATCTAGCTCTCATTGTGCCATGGGAAATATGTCTACCAAAAGCTTCCTCTAGGAGTTCACTTCAGTTATCTTCCAAAAATACCAGCGTGTTTACAGTTGCTTGTAATTATTTTCAGTTGTATCCTGGTTTTTACCTGGAAATGAAGCATATGCTTCTTCTTAACCAGTCTAGAAATGATGTGCCCTGAAAATCATTCTGAAAAATGTTGGGGGTCCTGTGTTTAGCTCTGATTTATACTTGTTCAGTTGCACAAAGCTGCCATTTGCAAGACTCCTACATGCAGTAAGAGTTGCACTATAAGACAGTGCAGTCTTTTGCATACAAATCACTTAGTCTGTATAAATATTTCTGTATTTATATCTGTGTTGCCCAGGATAAAGGGATGTGCATAAACAGCAATGATTATGATGTGGTATAATACTCTATGTGTCCATATGCAGTGTTCTGTCCAAAGTAACACATGCCTTTAGACCTTGGCAGCAGAACAGCGTGATGTTTTAAGAAGTGCCACATTTGTTAACTTCAGACAGCAAACGCATGCTTCTCAGGGAGTCTAAGTGGATGTGTGTTGTCCAAACCTGTCTATGCAGACATATTATCATTCTTTTTGAACTTTTTTTAATGTGTCTTCAGGACTTTCAGTCCTTCATTATTTTCTCAGGAATTCTGTTCTAGTGTTTTCATATCTCTCTAACAAAGTTTTTACTGCCATCTAATCTGAGTTTGTCTTGCACAATTTAGGCCCATTGTGTCTTCTATTGCTCACAGTATGCACAGAAAATAAGCTATTTCCTTTCTCTGTTCAATTGCACATTATGTACTTGAGAACTACTGTTTGGTTCCCATCAATGTTTCCTTCTGGAGGCTATGTAACTCCAGATTACTTTGGTAGCACATTTCATCTAAAACCATGACTACTCTTGCTTCCTCTTCTGCATTCTCTCCTGAAGACTGTCACTCTTGATGTGCAGTGTCCCAAACAGCAAGTCAGTGTGATAGCTTATTATGGTTTGATTTTTAATAAATGGTGGATTATTCTCAGCTACGTACTTAAATGGCTTATTTTAAAGTCAAGTTTTATTTAAGGAGCCTCCAGTGTTTTAGACAAATTCCTTTTTACTCATGGAACGATAATTTTCTTTCAATTTCTATAGCAAAGAGGTTGGAGTCCTATCAAGAGATGGATTCAGAAGATGAGGATTCAGCTGATGCCCAATATGCGTCCTTGAACCATATGTCAAAAAGGAGGGAGCACAACTGCAGAGCTGTGAATGAATCTATGAACAAAAACTATTTGGATCGGTTATCTGGTAGTTACCCTGCGGCAGAAAGGGAAAATTCAGCAAGTGATATTCTCCATGCAGGACATGTTGCTTTCAGCAGCCGCATTGTAAGTAAAAGTTGTTGGTTTTGATACTAAATTTCTGAAGAAACTCATGAAGGAACATCTTTTTGCCTCCATTTGAACAGAGTGCTTGTCATATAGGGTATCCTTTATCTTCCATCAAAATAAGAGCTCCAGTTATTGCTTGGCTGCAATCCTATGTTTGCAGCTGACTATGCAGATGTTCATTGGGTTACAAAGATGTATGCTTTGGTTCTTGCTGGTGTGATTCCATGATCACTCCAACCAGCTAAAATGACCAGTTTCATCTTCAATAACAGTTTGTTCTTTTGCCTTAAGAAGTTTCAGGATTTTGTTTTGATTCTAATAAGAAATATCTAGGTGACCAATATTTATCCCATTGCACTTAATGGAAATTACCAGGAGTTAAAACTCTGCTTCTTTACCTGCAGGTGTTTAACTAGCATTGGTCTTAATCTCTGTTGAAGTGTTTATGAAGGAGGTCTCTACTGATTATTGTCCAGGCCAGTAGTTTGCTATTCGAAACAAACTAGCACGAGGCAGTGAAGAGGTCAGAGTGTTGCTTTATTTCCTAGTATAACTAACTCAGCGTCTGACAGGAATGTCTCTTTATTTAGGAAGGAAGCTGTACGAACATCTAAACTTCATTTGTCTTTAACTGACTTTTATCTCCAGAGACTGAGATTAATTTGAAAGTTTCTGCCATTGGTTTCTTGAATCAGCTGTCATTAGTGTCTGGGGAACGGGAAATGATTATTTTCTTCTGATACAGCACTTTTTAAATAAGTCTAGAAAAAAATTTACAACACTGAAATTGTATGTGCAAGAATCATTTGGGACTTCCGGGGTTTATATCATAATTGACAATTTTGTTTGTTTAATCAATAGGAAACAGATGTTGTACCAGACACACAACTGCTGCAGAAGTTCAGTCAGATTTCTTCTCATTCCTATCAACAATCAGAAGATGCCATCAGCAAGTTATCTTTGGAGACAATGTACATCATTGACTTCTTTCTTGCTCTGGCAATCTGTAACACTGTTGTAGTTTCAGTCCCCAATCAGCCACGTCAGAAGGTAAGAAAGTATATTCATCTATATGGGCGTATGTATAAGTAAATGAGTTCCCTTTCGGTTGATTACAAAAGGAAAAAAACAGTTAACTGGCATATAAATGCTGGCAAGTTTTTTTCAATGCAGAAAAACTGATTGAGTATTTTTTCTTCTGTATATAGATTTTAGAATCCTAGAATGGTTTGGGTTGGAAGAGACCTTAAAGACCATCCAGTTACAACCCCTGCCATGGGCAGAGACACCTCCCACTAGATCAGGTTCAAAGTCCCATCCAGCCTGGCCTTGAACACTTCCAGGGATGAGGCATCCACAGCTTCTCTGGGCAACCTGTTCCAGTGCGTCACTACCCTCTGAGTGAAGACTTGCTTACTTATGTCCAATCTGAATCTACCATCTTAATTCAAAACTATGTCCTGTGACTATACTCACTAATAAAGGGTTACCCCCAATCTTTCCTGTAGGCCCCCTTTAAGTACTGGAAGGCTGGAATAAGGTCTCCTTGGAGTTTTCTCTGAGTTGAACAATCCCAGCTCTCTCAGCCCCTCTTAAAAGGAGAGCTGCTCCATCCCTCACATCATCCTCACGGCCTTCCTCTGGACTTGCTAAACTTGTTAAATTATACCAGTGTGGCTAGAGCACTTGCAGTGAAGGCAAAAAGTTGTTGAGTACCTCAGCCATCTGATAAATATATATATGTATTTATATATGTAATTATATATAATGATCTGTACCTGTTGACTCCATCTTTTGGAAAAAAAAAAAGATAAATCTATGGCACGTGCAGAACTAGATTTTAGTGTCCATGTAGGTAGTGAACCTACACTCATGGCTGGAGACTTTTCCAAAATGTATCCTGCATAGAAATAAGTACCACGTATGTATAAGGAAGCCTGGTATTCCCAAAGAAGTCAGCATAGTAGGCAGCCTACAGGTGCATGTGTAGATGGGGCAGCTATTTGAAAAATATACTACCCAATCTGCATTTAAGAGGGGTGTAGAAAGCTGTACAGATGAGATTTTCTTTTTTTTTTTTTTTAATAAAATTTCTGGATGACTTGTTAGAAAGAAAAAGATCTCCAACTCAGTAGTAGCTGGATTGGGAGAAGCAATATGGCATAAGGTTTATGAGTTCACAGTTAGGGAATGAAAAAGGCAAAGCTCAAGGGAACAGAAGTTTTCAGTGTTCTTTGAGGGAGAGGCGATGAAAGGATGTTCCTAGTCTCTGTCTCCATGATGCTGAATAGAGACACGCTACAACTTGCATGCAGCTGGGAGAGAATTGAAGCCAGATTCTTTAATTTCTTGATTCATTTCAGTGGCAAAGGATAACGTGCTTCTCAGTGATAACTCATTTTTAACCCTTCTACAGTAATGAGAAATGAATGTCAGCCATGCACACTTTGTTCCTCGTTTGTAAGCTATTAGCTGCCAAAGTGCTTTGCATAACAGCAAACCCATTATTTTGTAGCACTGATTGAGGGCAACTGACTTTAGTTTTAAATTCAGACACACGCACACACAAAAGTATTGGTAAGGTACTGTATTTTAACATTATTTATAGCTAGCTACTGTGAGGAGTATGGAGTTGGTTTATTCTTCACAACTATCTTTCCAATTCAGAACAAGAATTAAAGTGTTTAGTTCCATTTGCCTTAAGCATTTCTAAAGAGAAGTATTACATGGAATCACACTTGGAATACATGCAGTTTTCAGACCTGAAGTGTTTTTACAATTCATGTGGTTTGAATAGGTGAAGCTCATAGAGAACCTGTTTTCTGTACTTATATGGTAATATGTTTAATTGAGCTAGCCATTTTTAATATAAGCAGTCAAAATCATCCTAAATTTTAAATTACTACATTTGTTAAGAAGTGTACATACTTTGCTTACAAACTATGTATGTTTGTAAGAATTGTTCTTCTTTAATGAAATAACATATTCTATACTTTCTCTTTTCTATTCCAGATGAGACACTCTTCACTGGGTAGGATGCCTATTAAATCCCTTGAGGAAATCAGGCAAATGTTCCAGCGGTTGTCAGTCCGGAGGCTAAGTTCCTCCCCGCTTCCAAGCATAAAAGAGTCGTCATCTGAAAGCCCGAGTAGCTTTGTGAGCAAACTGTCTATTTTCAGAACGAAACTGGCTTCACCTGCTTTGGATGGGGCTACTCAAGGGGCTGCTGAGCCTCACAACCCTGACAGCCCAGAAAATCCCCAGCTACCCGAAGAACTAGATATGGTGAATGTAGCTGCAGGCAGTGAACACCACCGTGCTGGGTCATCTATTAAAGGGTCATCTCCCTTACCTAAACTGTGTTATGAAGCTGAGAGTCCAGATGAAGCTGCCTTGGTTCATGCTGCTAGGGCTTATAAATGTATTTTACAGTCTAGGACTCCTGATCAAGTAACTGTGGACTTCACAGGTCTGGGATCTTTAACATTTCAGCTCTTGCATATCTTGCCTTTTGACTCGGTGCGAAAAAGGATGTCAGTGGTGGTTCGGCACCCAGTCTCCAACAAAGTGATTGTGTACACAAAAGGTGCAGACTCAGTCATGATGGATTTGTTGGGAACTGCATCTGAAGGTATTTGTAGAACTTTTAATTCTTTGCTCACCTTTGTCATTCTTCAGAACAGTTGAACAGTCTTTAATTTTTAACTGAAGGTACTAAAGCAAAAGTATTACGTATGTATGTAAGAAACATGTGCCTACATATATTTAAGTTCAGGAGCTGTTCCAAGGGATTTTTTATGTTTGGAAAATAATAGAATTTAATATTTAGAGGTTCACAGAGTGCAGGAGGGAGTTTGGTTTCTATGTTCCATGGCTTATCTCAGTGAGGAAGAGGAATGTTCCCATTCCGAGAGCATATTTTAACTAACCCATTATAAGGTCTAGACAAAAAGCCTCTGCAGTTCACAGGGTCAAAAAGTACCTCTAAAATCTATGCCATCTTATTAGGGGCATAATTTCATATCTGGAGCTATTTTTCCTTACTTTGACTTTCAGGGTAAACTTGGAATCTAACTTCTGCATATTCATAGCTAAATGAGTCAAATGCCTCTGAATAGTCCAATTGATAATGGTTATTTTTTAAAAAATTCTCCATGGCTACCCTTTTAGCTCCTTCCCACTATACCATTGAATATAAAGCTGCTTTGCTGTCTGTGGCCAAGTTCATTTTAGAAAATCATTTTATTTTAGAAAAATATTTTGATGTGCTAGTGTGTACAAAGCCACTGGTTCCCCCCAGTGCTTGTGCAGATAGGCACACTACCTGCTTACTAAAGATAGAGTCACAGTACATCATAACAGTACATCATAACATTTTGATATTTTTAAAGCATTTTCAGACCTTCAAATTTTTCTAGTAAATTTAGTTTAAGAATGCAAATTTAATTTGCTTTCTTTGCTTTTTTTATAATAGTAGGCATTAAGAATTCAGAAATGGAACAAAAGAAGATTAAAGAGAGAACTCAGAAGCATTTGGATGACTATGCCAGAAGGGGACTGCGCACTCTTTGTATTGCTAAAAAGGTATTGACTTTTTAATACGTATTTGTAAGAATGTTTATTTACAGTCTGTGACCAACAGGAGCGGCGTCACCAATGGAGCAGATCTCACAACTTCTGAACAGATGCTCTCATTGCCACATTTCATTTATCTTGAAATTCGTTCAGCAGGAATTCTTAAGTTGACACAAATCAATTAGTTCAGTTGGGTTGGCATAGCTGTTGTCAGTTTAAGATGTCAGATAGCTTAACAGTCTAATTCTAAAACTGGGGGTGTAAGGTGACCAGATTCTTTATGTGAGTCCTCATAAGAAACTTACCATGGTTGTTATTTCTTTCCAGACACAGAAAACAAATGAAGTCAGGCCTGTTTGGGTTTCACACAGTTTGTGGTGTTAGAAGATCTGGATGCAAAACTAAATAATGTTTTGAGATTCCTTTTTAAATGAAAGCTGCTCAGAAGTGAAAATCCCTAAGAATTGAAAGAGGCAAGAAAACTCTTTACAAGCCCTCATGCAAAGTGGAAGCACAGGCTGTGTAGCTGTACAAGCTGTATATAGCTGTTCAGTGATTCTGTGGCTGTGTCAGTGAGGCAATTAAAGAACAGTAGAGAGTATACTGTGATCCTTGGCCTCCCTGCCTTCCATCTAAATGGAAATATATAAGGCAGCTCCAGGTGCCTGCAAGCTTCTGGTAAGCAACCTGACCTGTGAAGCCTGGCAAAGTAATCTAACGCTATGAACATCATACTAAGACTGTGGGCACCCTGGGGCACACACGTACTGCACTGTCAGGCTGCCTGGCTAGGTTTAGTATGTGGACAGCAGAGATGGCTCTGCAGATATTTTGGGGGCACACTTGAAAATTAAATGTAGGTACATCCTGTGTGTTTTCTCTCCCTCTGCAGGTGATGAGTGATGAAGAATATACAGAATGGTTAAATCATCATTTTTTAGCAGAAACCAGCATTGACAATAGGGAGGAGCTGCTGCTTGAATCCGCCATCAGGCTTGAGACCAGGCTAACTTTGCTTGGTAGGTAGAAAATGCTGTAACTTGCGGGAAACCCCTTGTGATGGTTATAATCTGAATTTACCTGCAGAGAGCTGTACAAACCTCAATTTGTGTAATATATAGCTTTCTACAGATCTTGAATTCATTGGCACTCCAGAATTTTCATAAATCTTGCTGGTATGAGTTGCAAAACCCACTGAAGGCAGCTGGTGATCTTCTGTTGTTTATAAAGGATAATGCTTTGCTGATTGTATTATTATTCTTTTTTTTCTCTCCTGTGCCCACTAGACTTTCTGAGTGTCATCATAATAAGCGTGTGAAATGGTAGTAAAAAATCCCAGGCCTGCCAGGGTAAACACAGGGATCCCACTTCTGGGCTTGTTTTCTATCATTGCATATCTACCATGGCCTAAATTTAAGATAGTGAAACTGTCTTCTGTTGGATTAAGAGATCAAATACCTCAGAATGGGAGCATTAGGTGTACAGAGTGCCCAAGTTGAAACAACTACTTTTTTCTCTCTTCCCTTGATGTCTGACAGTGTCTGTCAGAGGAGCTTGCATCAAGTGAATTCCAACATCTTCCTTCCTGCCTCTTGTTTTGACTTCTGACTTGCATCAAAATAAAAGCAGAGTGCAGAGCTAGGAGCTGGAGATTTTCATTTCCCAGGTCAGCAGTGGGCATGTGCTCTGTACCCTTGTTGGCAGCTACCTATTGAAGAAATTGCTATAGCGTCAGAAGTCTGCCTGACCTTTTGGCCCTTTAGCCATCCCATATGACAGTCAGCACTTGATATACTAATTGCTCACCAGAATCCTTCACTGGAAACATGGCTGGAGGGAAAGCTTTGAGAGGATTTTTATTGTTTGTCTTTCAGCCAGTTACAGCTAGGTTCATTCTGAAGTTTCTTTCTGAGAAACTCTCTTAGCTTGAGTATCCCTCAAGCCAAACTATGTCTCCTGGTTATGATTTAGTACTGTTTGTACTGAAAATGTCCTGTACCATACCATAGGCATCGTTGCTTTTGCAGAGATGGTTTATGCTAATGTCATGTAGCATAAGTCATTTGCATAATGTCATAAGCATAATGTCACTGGTAGCAGAAGATTTTTTTTAAGCTCATTTTAGGGACACAGGTCTACAAGCTGTGCACACCAGAGAAGAGGATATCACTATTAAACATATTTTTGTCAGCAGTCTTTCTATAAGTGCTAAGACACAGCACAGTACAGTTTTACATATTGTCAACTGCAAAGCTGGTCCAAGATTCCATTCTCCAGTTGTTTTTTTTGTCTTCCTCTGCATTGTTTTTGGAGGGATGGGTTTGTCAGTTTGTTTTTGCCTTTAGACACACATCCATTTGCTATACTAGGAGACATGTCTGGGAGAATATTTTGCCAAGAGCAGCTATTTACCAGGCTTATAAAATCCCTGCCGGAGCTGGGGACCTGGGATGAGAACCAAGGGACAGGCAACTTGTCCTCTTCAAAGTGGGGCTTAACATAGGATGCCCCACTTTCACCCACATAGGTGAAAGAAAGTTTCATGTAGTCTGAAGCTCGAGGAATAATGGAGTATATCTGTTAGAAGCCTGGGAGTCTGCATCCCACAACCACTGTGGGTTGAAACAACCATGGCAATGAGAAATCTTGTATTAAGAGGATCTTGTGAGGAGCTGGTAGCCACAGAGGGTGTGTGTCAACAAGCTTGCATGTGACGGGCTTTGGGACAGAGAGGTGAGGAAGGGGCAGATCCCTAAGCATATCCCAGTAAAGTCTGTTTGAGGTTATGGATACGCACAGGGACTGTCTTGTTTTGTCCTTCTTGCAGGCTTGGTTCTGAAAATACATCAGCACTAATCCTTCTGCTTGTCTAAATTAAGGTGCCACTGGCATTGAAGATCGCCTGCAGGACGGTGTTCCAGACACGATACAGGCATTACGGAAAGCAGGAATAAAAATATGGATGCTGACGGGTGACAAGAGAGAAACTGCTGTCAACATTGCCTATGCTTGTAAACTGCTGGAGCCAGATGACAAAATCTTCACTCTCAAATCACAAAGTAGAGTGTGTAGAAAGTTACACTTTTCTTCAGTTTGAGGGGAGGGTGTTTGGTTTTCTCTGCCAAAGAAAATGCAGTCAGATAATATTGCAGGACAATACAGAAAAATAATACGTTCTCTGTTTTTCTGTCTCACAAAAGATAGTGTGATTTCTTGGAAGATGAAAATATTAGAAAATTGACAGTTTGCTTCCTTGTGGGTAAAAGATAAAATAATTTTCATGATATCTGTATCCTTACATAGTCCATAAATGGCCATTAATTAATTGACTGCTTAATTTCTGTTTGTGTTAGGTGAAGGAGTGACACTTCAAATTTTATTAGACATTTCAGGTGAATGTAAGGTTGCAGCATAAAGAGTGGTTAAAAATGCTGTTGTTTTGGGAAGCAAGTTTAATCCTACCTGCACCCTTTTTTGTATGCTTATAACTATCTGGTTTTCAAATATTGATTTTTATCACTTTTAGATTTCTTAAGAGAGAAATTGCAAACTCTAACTGGTAAAGTGGACATATGCCCACTGGTATGCCAACAGCTCAGAGCAGAGACATGAAATCTGGGAAAGCTTTAAGGAACTGGAAGATTTTTAAGACCTTCTGCTTTTCTTTTTTTCTTTACTTACATGTTTCTTTAGAAATTTAATTGGTATCTGTCATGGGGGATGGTGTGGCACATGGTTAACTGTGGGAAAATAAATTCAAAAAGAAAGGCATTTAGTGCAATTATGTTTGATGAAAGCTTGTTTTCTTATTTCTGTTAATATTTTCTCCCTTCCATTTTTCCTATTGAGCAAAGAGGATCTTACTTAACAGTGCAAATTAGCTCCTCTTGCAGAAGTGCTCATCTTCCCTCTGACTGGGCTATGAAATAAAAAACAGACAGGATTTGACACTGTTGCATTTCAAAGTAAGATAACCAGCAGACTTAAGAATATGTATTTCTTTCTATATAGTACATGCATTACATATATTTACATAAAAAATCATTTAAGCATCTTTTACTGACAAGGTTAAAAAAAAAAAGTTTCACAAGACCAGTAGTTCATTGCAGCTCACCTATAATCTGATTTGAAATGCACTTGTGGCTTTACATGCCAGACAAAAGAAATGAAGACAGCAAAAGTCTTACCCAAAGCTGTATTTATATAACAGAATCCTCAATGTTTGTTTGTTTGTTTGTTTCTGGTAGTCCTTGAACATTTTCTGATGTGTCTGAGTGTTTTCTCTTCTCCTAATACAATAACCAAACCCAACCAAAGTTAAATCGTGGTCTGTTTTATTAACAACAGACTTCTTCCTTTGTGATTTTTAAAGGGTTGTTCAGCTTTATGTCTGAATCCTTCTGTTATTCAAATGAAATGCTACACAAGGATAGTAACTGACCTTTTCTCCATATGTGTTTTATAAATTGGAAAGGGAGACAGAATACAAACAGTGCTTACTAAGTTGTCTTTCTCTTGTCTTTAGGATGCTTGTGCTTTGTTGATGAAGAACATTTTAGAAGGCATCCAGAAAAATGCTTCTGCCAAAAAACCAAAAAGTCAGAAAGTTGAGAATGTCTCTGCAAGTTCCTCTACTCAAGCTGCCGGGTTCACTGCAGGTCTGGTTATTGATGGAAAGACTTTAGAGCATGTCCTTCATGACAGCCTGCAGAATATTTTCTTGGAGCTTACAGAAAAATGTCGAGCTGTAGTCTGCTGCCAAGCCACACCACTGCAGAAGAGTGTCCTGGTCAGATTGGTGCGAAATAAGCTAAAGGCAATGACATTAGCTGTAGGTGAGTCCCATGGTTTCTTTCTTTTCTCTGAAAAAAAAAAAAAGAAGCCAGTTTCTTCTTTCCTTTATTTACCTTAGTATCTGTCACAAAATGTACTTACAAGAAAGATAATCCTTTGAATAATAGCTGTCTCTGGCATAAGATGATGTTAGTCTTCTAAGCTAGCAAATTTAGTCCATAAACACACTCGCGGTAATCCAAAGCAACAAGGACAGCAGCAGTCATGTACAGTGACATGTCTGAAGGGGAAGGTGAGAGGATTTTCTGTTGCTCTTCATCACAACCCCCAAAATAACAAGGGCAAGAGATGACTGGGTGTGATTTAAAATGCACATGCTTTCTGTTCAAGCATAATGACTAAATTCTGACAAAATGAGCAGCTAATATACCTTTGGAGAATATTGCTCAGTTCAGTCAGGCCTCTGACATACTAATCCTGCTTTCCATAGGGTTTGCCGTAGGCTGCATTATTGGCTACAAAAATGTTTTTCTCTGAACTCTGTGGTGTTCTGTTATATTTGTCTTTTCCTGCCACTTCCATGGCAATGTGATAGCCAGCAAAGCTGCCTCTAGGTTGCATTCCAAGTGAGAGAGCTTAGTTTTGATTTCTCCCCTTTTCTTTTCTCTGTAGGTGATGGTGCCAATGATGTCAGTATGATCCAGGTGGCTGACACTGGTGTGGGAATCTTGGGCCAAGAAGGCATGCAGGTAGTGTATACAAAGACAGCTGCAAGTGACATCAGAATCCATTTTAAATCTGTTCAGCTTACTCTGGAGGCCCAGCGGCTTCACAACCCATTACTGTATCCGGGGGGGCATAGTTTGCATCCTGAGCTCACACCCATGCCTCTGAACTCATCAGGAGCACACAGAAGCTGAGGCTGCAGGGGTTCAAACTCCAAACAGCAGAACTTGCTGTTTGAAATCCCCATCATTCATTTCACGCCACGAGACAAGCAGCCCAAGCATCAGTGATTTCTGTGAAGTTGCGTGGTAATAATAAAAACAGACAGCCTCATACCTGCATATGTTGTGTTGGGCTGAGCTGTGTGTGTTAGTGTAAAATGTGGTACAGAGGGGCTCAGATCTGAGTGAGGCTAGGGCCATATGTATTATGTATAACAAATCACAACATAAGAGTTTCCAGTAGTACATCAATTGCTTGTTTGACAGTACTTGAACTTCATCTTTAACAGTTTGGATGTAACGTATATTTTCCTTTTGCAGGCTGTGATGGCAAGTGACTTTGCAGTCTCTCAATTTAGACACCTCAGGAAGCTGCTGCTTGTCCATGGTCACTGGTGTTATACCAGACTTACCAACATGGTGCTCTACTTCTTCTACAAGAATGTGGTATGGAGCTGTCCCATCCTAGGCAAAACAGTTTTCTTATTTGAAAGTGCTGCAGGGTCTAGTGTAGCTTCATATTATTTTTAAGTTTCTATTGTGAATGAGTTCAAAAAGACACAAAGAGCATATGTTAAACAGTTTGGTTTCCCATTTACGTCTGCAGAGACTAGACGCTCCTATTCCTTGGACTGAGTTTTCCACTCAAGGCCATTGTCTAATTTGATTAAAATCTGGATAGCAGGCAATACTTAATGTAGTGGCAGCATGAATATTTAAACAAGCCATGTATACAGTCTTTAAATGCAAAGATGTGTTCTAGCCAAATACAATTTCAAGTGTGGGATTGGCAGGGGCTCTATAGCAATTAGACATAATTTTCCCGCGGATTACTGTAACCAGACCTATGATCTGCCTATTTTCCTGTTGTTTTTAAAACACTTGTCTCTATGGGTAACATTTATCATCATTAACTTTTCAGGCATACGTGAACCTCTTGTTCTGGTACCAGTTCTTCTGTGGGTTTTCAGGCACATCAATGACTGACTATTGGATCTTGATTTTTTTCAATCTCCTTTTTACATCGGTGCCACCCATTGTTTATGGTGTCTTGGACAAAGATGTGTCTGCAGAGATACTCATACAGATCCCACAGCTGTACATGATGAGCCAGAAGTCTGTGGTAGGTTAAAGAATGTTTGGCCTGAAGCAAGTTAAAATGGTCAGCATTTGAGCCATTTATTTCTATCCTTCATGGTACACCTCAGGCAAACAACGAAGTTTAAAACCACTTTCTCTGTTAGATCCAGACCTGTACAATGCATACACAAACAAAAGCTGTTTTTTCTGCTCTGTGCTTTCTCAGTCACAGACTTTTGATGAAGTAAATATTACAAGGCCTCAGGATTTGGCCCTTTATTTTGGTCTTTGGGATATATACAATGAGCTGAGCAGATGCTTTTGAGGCAACATAATCAGAATTGCTTCATTACACAGTTGTTTTTCTCTCTGTGTGTCTTTTTTTTTCTTTTTTATTTTTTAAGGTTTTATCAGAGCTTTCTCTCTTTTTTCCAGCTCAGCATTGTCTTGCCCTGTGGTTGGAGTTGTTAAGCAGTCTATCATTTATTTTCTTGAATGAAAATAACAGTGAAATAGCTGCTTTGAATTAAGTGTCATGTAAAAGAAAGAAAAATGCTTAAAAGATGTTTGTCATAATATTGCACCATCGTATCATAAGTGCACAGCTCTGTACAAGCTATAAAAGCGGACAGTAACTTGGATTAATCTTCAGTGATTTAAAGCACTTCCCTGACATGGGCAAATGAGAAGACTAGTTTTGCATGCCAAAGAGAAGGGCTGTGTGGCTTTTAATCTCTATTTACTAATTGGAGAGGAAATCCTGTGTGGCTAGACTGCTCCCCTGTGTGCTTAAATGTAGTGCCTGAAGGAATGGTATATATCTGAGCCAGGGCAAATAAAGCTATAGTTTCATAAGCAGTCGAGCTGTCACAACAGTTTGCTGCCACTGAGTGGGTGCGGTAGGCTTGTTCCTCCTCATTTTCTCCCTTCTTTTCTTCCCTCTACCCATTTTCACCCATGTAGTTAAACTGCCTCCCTTGTGCCAGCTCTGTTGTTCATCAGATCCTTTGAGGAGTCAATTAAACTTGTTAAACCAACAAAGTTTTAGTGAGTTTACCAGCAGAAAAGCAAATTGCTTTCTCACATTCTAGTAGGACTAGTTAGCTCACATTACAGTCTGGTAAGTACAGAGGAGCCAACCAGCAGACACTAAGAGGCAGAAGCATATGTACAAAAAAGAAGGAAGTGCATTTGGAAGGAAAGTGAGACTTGGCATCCAGTGATGGTAAGTTGCAAGGGTAGTTCACTGTCCCCTAGCTCTCTCCCTTCCTTCTTACTCACTTAGGTAGGTCTGTTCTTGGAGAAACAGCTGTAAGATCAGTGTTTACAGATCTAGATGCTGATTTAAATCCTAGAGGTTAGCTACATATGCCGAGTGAGCTCTTTCTTCTTATTATGGAATAAAAGATGCCTCTTTGTTGGGAAACTGGGGTTATTCTGCAGATAATCTTTCTTCAAATCCAAATGAATTCTAAATAAAGCTTCAGCAATTTGTTCAGTTTCTTTCAGTGACATTCTGTTTTTTTTTCTTACAGGCCTACTTGCCTTCAACTTTCTGGATAACCTTGCTGGATGCTTTTTACCAAAGTCTTGTTTGCTTTTTTGTGCCTTACTTTGTAAGTGCTGGATATGAAATACTCCTATATACTTTGACATATTAAAAACTCTGGCAAATTAGAGAAAACGATACAGTTTTTATTGTACTTCATCATATATAAATTTATACTAGCAGGATGGTCATAGGAACTGCAGGATGGTCATAGGAACTGAATTGAACTGTGTGCATGAAGATGTGTCCAGTATTTAAACTAATAATGCTGCTTTGCATATTAGGACTATAGGTAGAGAACGTATTTAACTGACTGTCATCTTCCCTTACAGACTTACTATGGCTCAGACGTAGACATTTTTTCTTTCGGAAATCCTATCAACACAGCAGCTCTCTTCATAATATTATTGCACCTTCTCATTGAGTGCAAGTCTGTGGTGAGTACTTTCTTTCCTGAAGAGTATATTCCTAACAGAGTGTGCCTACAGCTTTCATTAAAATTTATGGAAGAAAGAGCTTTCTGTACAAAGCTAAACAAGTAGAAAACGGTTAAAAAGTAAATATTTTGTTTATATGATCCTGTGAGCTCTCTTAAGCAAGCTGTCATTGGAGCAAACAGAATTATTTATATGACTAAAATTAACAAAATTTGGTCTTGGAATTATTTGTAGCTAATAAAGGCTCCTGCCTTACTAGGATTCAGTGGGTTTGGGATGTCAGTTTGGTTTTGCAAATGGTAAAACCAATCAGTGATCTGCTTAAGCTTTCATAAGTTCCCAAAGCTTGCTTCTGGTAAAGTACAATGTCTGCTGTTGATTTTGAATGCTTTAAATTGATGGTCTGCTCTAGAGAAACATTATGTTATAAAAACAACACCTTTATTCATTTATTCAGAATATATGCATAGCATGAGTGTATCCATGCTGAATAGGAAAAGATTACATAAATGGGTTTTATTTGGCATTGCTGTGTGTCCGCAAGCTGACAGACCAATGACGGTGTTGTTTCCGTAGTAACTATTATAGCAATAACTCCAATGAAGATCACTTAATCAATGTCTTGAGCCAGATATATTAGGGGTAGTGGCATGTGAAGATCTGCCTCCATTTGCTTGAGAAGGCTTTCTGTGCTGCCAGTGAATAAGGTGGTCATATAAGGCAAATGGCATTATAAAGGCTTCCACAATTGCATCAGAAACTATGCTTTTAGTAGAATTAAAAAATCAAAATTAAACAGCTGGTTACCTATGACCTGTAGGAATAAGGTTCAATTCTTCCTGGTAATATTTTGTATGGAATTAGGAATACTGTCTGGACAGATCAACCCTTTGTTACATTAATAACCTGTCCTTGTAGGAAGAGTGAGTGTGTACATGTTCACCTATGCTTGTGCATACAGGAGTTATGGTTCTTTCTGTTGACAGATTAAATCTGACTTCTTTTCTTTTCTGAATTGCAGACTTGGATACATGCAATAGTTATAGTTGGCAGCATCCTGTTTTACTTTGTCTTCGCTCTGGCTTTTGGGGCAACCTGCAAAACCCATAACCCACCATCAAATCCGTATTGGATCATGCAAAGGCACATGACAGACCCAGTATTTTACCTCGTGTGCCTCCTGACTACTTGTGTTGCTTTGCTGCCCAGGTATGTTTCTGTTTTATAATCACAGGTTCTTGTTGCTAACAAATGGATTTTCATTGAGTCTACTACAAATCTCTGCTTAGAAGCCATCTGTTCCCCTCGCAAAGCAAAGAAAATTTCATAGTTATACAAGAGAAAGTCGTGCAAGGACAGCTCTTCAATGACAGGTCATCAAAGTAAACTGCAGTAAATACAAACTTTATTTCATGATTTAAATAATAACTATTTTGTCTGAGTAAAAAAACAAAACAACAAAAAACATGATTGCTGTAAAGATAAAGTTCATAATTCATATACAAATCAGATATACTCAGGATCAAAGTTGAATATGTACTGTACATAGAAAGGCTGGGCTTAGTCTGTATTTATTTGTTAAACCATTTTCTGTATGAAATTTGTCATGAATATGTATAAGGACATGTAGAATGAAAAATACATGTACAGGCTTCCTTGTGGGGTAGAAACACACTGAGTAGATTCAGAGGGGGAACTGAGGTGCGTTTTTATCATGCCTAACATACAAGTGTTTTCCTTCACTGAAAAAGTCATACCCCAGTTTTGATTACTTATTCAGCTTGTAAAGGCAGGAGCCTTTGGTAAAGCTCCCAGACACTGGCGTGCTGAGCAGGTTCATGCTTTATTCCAGCAAAAGGACAAGCCATGAGGTGCAAGAAACATTGTGTGCTCTTCCCTCACCATCCTGCTCTGGCATCAGGTGTTGACAGCAGAGCCTTTTCTTTCACACACGGATCTCCCTTACGTGATAAATGAACAAGCAAATGCTGTTCTAGGACCTTCTACAGAGCTGTAAAAAGCCTAGGTAGGAGAAAGGTTTTGGGTTGCTGACTGCTTCCAATTTACAAGTATTCAATTTCTTGCTTCTGTTTAATTCTCTGGCTCCTGGAAAAAATTAGATTTAGAAAGGTGCTCTGACTACTGTCCCTAGCATTCTAGGGCTGTATGAGCACCATATTATTAATGTGAACCAGCAGTGATAAACATCATCTCAGTTTGAAGCATGATTTTTTTCTAGGCCTGATATATTTCTCTCTACATTTGCACTGTTACAGGGAAACTCGAAACTGAACACTAACCTTGACGGCTTTTTTGGGGGGGGGCTGACATTATCTGCAGAAAGCTCAGTTTTCAGTGTAGTTGGGACCCTGGCTCTTCACAAAAGTTGCAAATGCACATTGCTGCAGTAACTAGCGAGGCTGAGAGAACTGGGGTTGTTCAGCCTGGAGAAGAGAAGGCTCCAGGGAGACCTTATAGCAGCCTTCCAGTGCCTAAAGTAAAACTGGGGAGGGACTCTTTGTCAGGGAGTATAGTGATAGGACAACAGGTAAGAGCTTTACATTAAAAGAGGGTAGATATAGGTGGGATATAAGGAAGAAATTCACTCAGAGGGTGGTGAGGCACTGGCACAGGTTGCCCAGAGAAGCTGTGGATGCCCCATCCCCGAAAGTGTTCAAGGCCAGGTTGGATGGGGCTTTGGGAAATCTGATGATTAGTTGCAGGGGCATTGGAACTGGATGATCTTTAAGGCCCCTTTCAATCCAAAACATTCTATGGTTCTATAAGTCTATGGGCAGGACAAAAAAAAAATGGAAGCATCAGCCTTGGAAAATGCCAGTTTTTCTGGTTCAATTTCTGACCTGATAGTTTATGTTCACAAAATGGCACCAGCAAAGGCATGTTTTAGAGGCTGCTGCAGCAGCCCCTAGGTTTACATGAATGGTGTTTGGTTTTCTTTAGTGGTCCTGGAAACAGTTTTCAGTCTGCTTCTAAACAGCTTATTTGAAACTGTGTTTATTTTGTAGATATTTGCTGAGAGTTCTCCAAGAAACGTTGTTTCCGTCTCCGGTGTTGAGAGCCAAGCACCTTGACAAACTGATCCCTGAGGAGCAGAGGGAAGCAATTAAGAGATGGAAAGATGATTGCGTTGTAAACTGTAGAATGGAGTTCCAGGTTACTTCTGGGTCTTCTGGCTTAGCCACAGGTGCTGTATCAGAGGAAGAAAGCATTGCCAGTGTTTTGCCAACTTCTAAAACACCTTTTCAGGCCTGTTCAAGAGGAGGGTTAGTGGAGGAAGTCTCCTTATCAGACATTCGGGATGAGTCTGGGAATACACACAGCCTGAGCTCTGAAAAGACTGTATATCTGAATTCATCAAAGGAAAATAATTCAGACTCGTATGGAGTCTCTCAGTGTACTTCTGAAGAGGGCAAAATTGACATTTCTCTAGCAGGTCTGAACACAAAGCAGGTTTGAATTGTTTTGTATCCACAAGCTGGTTTAATGTAATTTACAGAGTTGGAAAGTGAACTATTGAAAATCCAAGAATAATAACTGCTGATGTATGCAACATTGCGGTTTTGTTTTCTTCAGCCAAGGAAGATGATGCACCCACTTGCTTAAAAGCTTTTGTGTTTATAAAGCTTTTCAGTAATTTATTAAGATATTCAAGGCCCAAACGGCTGAGTTTTGTTATTTTTTATGCAGTAGACTTTTCATACTGTTTCTGTCTTTCATGCACCATTGCATAATGCCTCTTGGTGTTATAGAGAGGACATTGTATGAATTACAGATCTGTGGGACCTAGTTCAGGTAAGATTCACTCTATAGTAAGCCATGCTGTTCCCTTGCATTGCTGTCTTAAAATTGTTGTGTTGCCTGGGATTCATGGCATGCTGAAGTATGCAGAGAGCAGAAAGCCTGGGATGCAGTGTTTTTAGTTGGTTTGTTGGAAGACTTCTCTGTGTTTGTATATAGCATTTGTTTTAACCATTGTCGGCCAGCTCCTCCACCACCTATTGCTAAAACCTTCTCACTGCTGTCCAAACTCAACTTAAACCATCAGGAAATTTTCCCAGATGAGACATACAGCTCCCATGTCTCCTTCACTTTCCTCTCCCACAGGAGTAGAAAATTAATGTGCAGCTTTTTATTCTCCATGGTAGCTCATCCTCCTGCTACATCCTTTCTCTCTGTCTCCATGTTCCCTTTCATGTCATTCACACTGACTGGACTTCTTTTCCTTCTCACCCAACTTGTATGTTGGCTGCCTGAATTTTCTCTAGACTCTACCTCATGCCTGCACTGGAAAATGGTCTGCAAGTGGCAATGGGTAGCTCCCGCATGTCTGCAGACACTGCAACTTGTAGCTGATGACATTTCTCTTCTTGACTCTCAGGTGTTTTTACATTTCTCCAGACTTTTATAATAAACAACAGTAAGTATCTACAAAGGCTGCTCAAAAGTATAGCCATTTGTGAGCCCCACATTTGAGCTCTGTTGCATAAATATCTTGGAGATGTCCTGTATCTGCCGTATCCCCACTGCTCTGCAAGCTGCACAAAAACTAACTGAGATGTGTGTGGCTTATTTCTGGAGTTCTGGCTGTCAAAAATATTGCCTACTTTTTACTTCTCTGCCCAAAAATTTACATGGCCAATTTATGGAGGAATTTAAGAAATTGTTTGTATCCACTAGCACCTGTTGAAATAAACTATTTCTTCAAACCTTAGCAGTTAATGAATTATTATTAGTTAACCCATTTTTTGTTATGTTTCTTTCTAAAACTTTCACCTTTCAAATTGCCAAGATTTGTCTGTTTATTTTTAGACACCATGTTTGGGGCAAGGGCTCTGCTTTTTAATTGAACCATGAGTTTTCCATGCCAATGATCAACATTACATATTCCACATCTTCTAAGATCTCTGAAAGAATTTAAACAAACGCTGTGAGGTCTAGGACAGCTGCTGCTATGTAGGGCAGATATTGAGGGCATGCTAAGTTCATTCAAACACAGGTCACCACATGTTGCCAAAAGTTTGAAACAGTTCTGTTTTCAAAATGTAGAATGTAATTCGTGCTGACTGCGTCCTTACTGCTAGTGAGGAGGAAAAATATCTTTTTGTTTAGCCTGTAGAAGACCAGTGGAAGGAACCAGTGATGACGGGCATTTTTGCAAATATATTTTTTAATTTGGTTCAATATATGACAAAATAATTTTTGTTAAGTTCTAACATGTGTTTAATGTGCACATTAACTGAAAGCACATGTTCAAATTCAGAGGCATCATGTCTGGCCTAAGTTGGTTCGCAGTTATGATTTCTACGTGTTTCCCTGTTGTATACTTGCTTGTTACCCTAATGGTTTTTGCAGTTGGGAAACATCATTTATAGGACCAGATCTGGAAACACTTGAGGAGAAGAGAGAGGGACATAGCAGCTGGGGTTGACTTCCAGGGGTGGACTCCAGGTGTCCTGGCTGAAACATCTCAGCTTTCTCTGCAAACCACGGGAACCATGAGGTTCCTAAAAGCTGCAAAGTAGCCAGCAGGTTGTGTAGGGAGATGAGCTGGTATGAGGGCAGAATCATGCAAGGGTGGACTTGCTGGTACATAACGAATGCCAGAGTGACCTGCTGTGCTCCAGCAGAGCTCCAGGGCAGGCTCAGCTCTACCTGTGTCATTCCTAGTGCAGGTTTTCCTGTTGTAAAGAGCTCCAGTGCTTTCCTGCCCTGGAAGTCAAATATTGGTGTTTCCAGTATCTCGCCTGAACATTTCTTCTGCACCTAAAATCTATTTCCTCTCTTCACTCGTGTGACAGAAAAGAGGTGGTTATCATCTCATTCAATAACCAGTGAGGCAAGACTGTTTCCACCATTTCATTCAGTCATTCTTTTCATTGCTTTGGATTGTGGCCCTCTTGTTCTTCCAGATGTAATGCTAGCTGAGAGGATCTAGAAGAGGGCAAGTTCTCTGAACTGTGATAACCGGACCTGCTCACTGTCGGCAAAGAGACACAGAGTCCAAACTGCAGCAGACAGGTTTTGGCAGCTAAGTTTCAAGCAAGTTAGATATTTCAGAGGCAAAGTGTTGGATTTTAGCACCCAACAGAATGGTGACGTGTGCATTAGTGGTGAAGAGGTTGTGTGGTTGTGTGCTTTTGAGGAATCTGTGAAGGGAGTAAGATAAGCCCTCTCATGGGTGAGCTCTGGGATCTGGGACTCTCTGTGGTGACTTACAGACATGCTGGGCTTGGCTCTCTGCCCTTCCTGTCACTGTAGAAGGGAGTTGGGTGACAGCATTGGACTGAACTGCACTCCTTGAGCTTAAAGCACAGCGATCCTTCTGTTGCTTCTGCTGCAGGAGCAGTGCCTATGAGGAAATTCAATAGGTGGCTGATCTTTAAGTCTCAGGAGTTCACATGTGGATCATATAAAAGCTGTAAGTATTCAAGATCTTTCCAATTCTCTGACTGTAAGCTGTGGTGACCAAAGAACTGCACCAAGATACGCAATTGGCACTCAGCTGTTAGAACCAGGGCCATCTTCGTGCCCTCCGGCTGCCTTCCTGTGCCTCTAGGACATTGAATTGCTGTTGGTTGCCTTTGTACAAGCCCAGTCACCCAAGTACTCGTTGCTTAGTTCTGGTGGGGCTTTCAAGATGTGTTCACAAATTGGGTGGAGGATTATTTCATCATCGTCTCAGAAGTTCTAGACCCTGTGGATCGCCTTGGAATTTCAGGTACTCTTAAAAACTTTCTCTCTACCAATGGTTCCACTGATGGTGAGTACTTTTATACCAGCTGAAGCGCTACAAAGTAGCACACACACAGCATTTCATTTTTTTTTCTTGGTGTGCTGTTTCACTGATGGTGCATGTAGCTTAAAATTCTTCTCTATAACCTAGGCTATATGCTTTCAGAGGACTTTGACAAGCTATACGAATGCTAAAAATACATGGTGTAAAACCTGATCTTTTGCTTTTTTTCTTTCATTTGGTGGACAAACAGCAGAAAAATCTAATGGCTATCTGCTGTGATCACTTGCTATTTTTTACTGAATGGGAGATGAGGGTAGTGAGTCTTTTAATAGAAGCTTCAAAACTTTAATTGGCCCTATCTAAAGTGGTGCCAAATGAAGGGTGCAAGTGAAACGTTCTCCCCTTATTTCTCAACAGTTGAATGTTTGGTTTTTTTTTTGCACTGGAGACATCACGATCCCCTGCTTGCTTCTGCAATCCTGCACTTAGGCACAACATGACCTGACTTTTCCACTTGGAAAATAAGCTTTTTAAGATCCTCACACAGGTGTCTTGCAGATGTCATAAAGGAAAACACAGCGTCTAAAGTGTTGGTTGTCAGATTTAAAAAAAAAAAGAAAAAAAGAAAATAACCTTCAGGCTTCCATCCCAACTTTGTACCTATGGTTAGAGCAGCTTTAACTCACAGGTTGGTGTGCAATATTTGATCCACAGAGGGGAAAAAACAAAACAAAACAAACAAAAAAACACTTTAAACACTTTTAAAAAATTCTACAGCAGCAGCATGTGCACTAAGCAGTTGCAGGTGGCAGTCAGCCACAGCGAGTGTTTTTGCCACACAGCAAGCTCTGGCCCGTACACGTGGCACAGTTTGAGCTGAATGGCTGACCCAGGGTGTGGTTTTTCCCTCAGCACCACTGACTGCACCATGGGGCCACAGAGGAGCTAACACAGAGCACCCGCTGCTCCCACCAGCCCTGGGTCTGCTGCAGGTCTGAGCACCCCCTGCTCTCTGCAGGACTTGAGATGATCAAGTTCTGGAGGTGACAGTATTAAGAACGTTCCTTTAGCTGGATTTCAGTGTGGTTTCTGTATTACCCTGGTTATTTTACTCCTGTCCTCATGGTTCTGCATGCTGCACTGCTGACTGCAGTTAAAAGCCAAATTTTAACTCTTTCATGTTGCTGCATGCTAATATTTTTATTTCAGCATGTGTACATGTTGAAGTATGGTGTACTGGTTATAAGGAGATAGGTATTTATTTAAATTAACTGTATTCATCACGAAAGCCATAAAACAAACTGTGTTCAGAGAAATCTGATTTCAGTGTTTTTCAGATTTTTTTCAGTCTTGAATAGTTGTTGGCGGTGGTGTTCTTGGTAATGTTCTATACTGGAAGCACGCATGCAGAAGAAGCCAGAAGTTGTACAGAGATTTCAGTGCCAAAACCTCCCCTAGTGCTGTAATGCTCAAAAAGCTAGATAAGGGTACGCAAACACCATTTCAAAGCTCTTTTTCAGCATTATTGCTAAAGCTATAACTTTATCCCTCATCTCTTTACACCTCCGAATTGTCATTGAGTCTCTGGAAAAATTAAGACACATTTTGAACAGAGAAGTTACTTGGAAAATAATTGTAAATTTTTATTAGTACAGCTAGAGAGAAACACAGCTGTTTGACTGCATGGCATTGCTTCCATTTGGATGTACAGCTGTGGTAGAAGTAAAACCAACAAATGTGTTACCTTGCAGTGAGGCTACACTTGTAAGAGACGCAGTATAGTTGTGATCATAACCATTATGTCAGCGCACGAGGGAAGGCTTGATACAGTGGAAGGAGGAATATATTTGCCTATTTCATGTGCACACATAGAAAAAAGCAGTATAAAAATACATTTATAAAATTACAAATTTCCTCTTTACATGGAATGTTGTGGCAGATACAGTTGTAGGGAAGGAAAAGACCCTGCTAAGACCCTGCTGCTCCCTCCATAAGCCATTGGGCTGGGGTAATATTAGGGCAATATTGTCTGAGTGATCCAGAACAGGACAGGGCTGGAGCGTGAGTTTAAGCAGGACTCCCTCTTGTTTCCTGGGAGGAGGGACTGCTTGGAAACTGGTGGCCAAACCCAGTTAACTAAAATGCACTATTATTTTACATATTATCATTTGGCAGTGCCAATGCCTATACGTACTCCAGTCCTTTGCAGAATTCCAAGCACCTGGTGAAGGGCTGTCAGGCTGGGCTGCTCGTTTCACAGAGCACGTCCTGGCTTTTACCCCCAGAAGGCAGACCTGGCTGAAATCTGTTGCAACAGATCCTGGCCCCAGAGAGAAAAGCTAAAGCAGGGGACCAAGAGCTGCTATTTACGTACCCTTGAAACAAGGGCATCAGTAACCTGCTCCATATGCAGCCTACCTGCACTGGAAAAACATAGCCACAGCTGCTTTCTCTGTGGGGAAAGAGCATTTGTAAATTACAGTAAAAGCAAAATCTTTAATAGAAAAATAACACCTAGGAAAGTTTTCTTTCTGAGCATGAAACAGTGATAGTCATTTAAATTGTTTCAGAACCCATAACATAAATACTGAGTATTTTTTAATAATGCTCTACAGAGTGCTGTCTAGTATGTCTAACGTTGGGCATGTTAAGGGAAAAAAATACAGAAATAAGAGGTAAAACATTCACCAAAGCAATAGTCAGGTCTATGTAGATTAGCTGTAACGTGATTAATAGTACCTGAAGTGTCCATTAGTTGGCTCTCCTGATGCATGTTTCCACACATGGCAGTCGTGGTAGTTACTGACAAGGCCCTGCCATGCTGTCATGGGGGCATGCCAGAGGTAGCAGCGAGGGTAATTATGTGCCTCAGGGTGAGTTCACAGGGGACTAGGCACAGCACTGAAAGCACTCAGCTTTTAGACGCGTTGCTCCCCAGTGAAATTCATCCTCTAAGCCTTAGCTTCCTGACTCCTACTCTGGCCTCCCAAAAAAACAAGCTGTGCAGAGCATCACCTACAGCAGCTGTAAGAAACACCTCCCGTCTAGCACCAGAAAGAGGTGCCAAGCTCCACTGTAGTTTTTTTTCTAGACTCCTGGAGTCAAGGCTTATCCTCTTGCCTGCTAGGCAGAGCACTCTTGCTGTCAAGCACCCAGAGCAGGGCTCTTTGAGCCTTTGCTCATGAAACTATTGTACTTTGCTTACCATATTTCTAATAATACTCATTTGAGCAGAAGCTGCGATCCAAGTCTTTTGTCATTCACATTTCTTGCCTTTTTCTCTCTCCAAATTGTTTAATCTTGCTCAGCAAAATAAAACTTTCAGTGGAAGATACTAGAAGAGACCTATCTAAAACTACCCAGTTTCCCAATATTATTTCCCAGCATTTGCTCATGCTATACCTTTTTTTACTTTAAAATCTGCATTTTCTGCATCTCACCAGATGCTCAAACTAGCTTACTCTTGGGACAAAAACTGTTGCAGTAACATTGCCAACAGTATTGTTTTAGAGGATTAGAGTGTCAGTGCACACTTTATAGACTGAACACATTTATACAAAAGTGGGAAGAAAAGCCAATGGAGCATAGGCTTGATAAATATGCTACTCCATGTACTGCAGCCAAGACCCAGGCATTTCTGGGCACACTGAGACATGGAAGCTTCAGAAAATTAAACAATAGAAACTTAGGTAGAATCCGTCCAAAGAGGCTGAAAAACAAAATTTTGGTTTCAAGTGCCTCAAGTAGTAGTTACAGGCCTTTTCACCTACTGGTGCCACCCAGCACGCTGCAGAGATGCCCAAGCTGGCTGTGGGAACAGGAGTTGTGGAGTCAGGAAGGTAAGTGCAATGCCCGTGTCAGCCACCCCTAGAGACAGGCAGTGTTGGTTCAGGCATGCCAGCAGCACAGGGCTGTGCCCCTTCAGAGACCTGCACTTGTACTGATGTGCCCCGAACACACAAGCTCAGCAATCTCTTCCACAGCCTCCAGCCCGTGATGGGGCCCTTGTGAATATGTACCCTGTCCACAGCATCTGGCTGCTCTGAGTTCATACCTCACGACAATCAGTAATGCATGTGCTACTGAGTGAGTAGTATTAAAACAGTTTTTTTAAAAAGTTTTGCTAGTCTGTGCTACTGCTAAGTTTGAATATCTGAAAGGCAGAAAGTGGCTCTTTCTTTTCTTTTAAGCCTTTTGCTGCACTCGGAATAGCACCACAAAAGGTAAAAGAAAAGGCAAAAAGGAGTATTAATTCTACTCCAAAGTATATTCACCAGCAGAGGGTTGACCATTAACATACACTGCATATTCCATAGCTCCACAACAAGAATAGAAGAGCCTGAAACCCCTTTTCACGGAGCTTCTGGACTGCCAAATCTTCAGTATTGAAGTGCTGTTTCCATTTTCCTTATGTCTGTCAGCACAATTCTTACCATCTGGAGTTAGTTTAGCAGAAAGGTGTGGATGTATATTTGTCTTTCAATCCACTCAATAAAATGTGACACGTTGCTGTAAACTCCTGGTCCCAAAACCTTGGAGAAGCAGACAGAGCCCCAAGATGTTAAACCAAACAAAGTCCAGCGTCCTGCAGGTTGCTCACATACAAGTGGTCCTCCGCTGTCACCCTGCAATATGAAAGAAAGAAAAAGTCTATAGGGGCTACACATAGCCAGCAGTCATATATTAAAGCTATGCCAGTTTCTAGAGTGATTTGCCTTCAGTAAGTAATTAAACTTTAATCAGCTGTTAAGACTGGCTGCTCTGCTAAGCTATGTAGCAGCGTTCAGTGGTACTGGTATTTATTCCCCATTATAACCGTACAAAACTGTATCTGCAAATGGCTCATACTAATTTTAAAATGTTAGCCTAATAGTTAGCTAACACAGATAAACCTTAGACTGTTCAAGCAGCATTTCATTACCACAAACTGAAGGTGATTTCAGGCTCACAGAATCAGAGGCATTGAGATTGGAACTCCTGGAAGTCATCTGGTCCAACCTCCCTGCTCAAGCCGGGCCACCTACTGGTTACACCAGTAATAATAAAAGTTGGCTTAAGATGTGTAAATAGACTGTTGTCATTTTTATAGTAGATGAAGTATGCTGTACCTAGTAAATGTCACAGAGCTTTGATTTCTAAAAGCCTTTCTAGCGGTGAGTTTCCCTTTAGAGAGAGGCTTACCATGCAGGAGTCCACAGTGCCAGACTCATAGCCAGCACACAGCATCCTGCTGGTGATGGTTTTCATGTCAAAGTATGACTGGCATTGCTCTAAGGAAATGATGCGAACTTCTCCCTCCTGAAGCTTGAAAGGCACTGAAACACAGAATTAAGCATTACACTATATACCCATGGACACACAAATATTTATCTATGATGGATCTTTGTGATATGATAAATATTTTCCATTAAGATAGATCTTACGTATTACTTTATATATATTAAATGTAAGGAGAGAAGGTTTCCCCTCTAGCACAAGGCCCTGATGAAGGCAGGTGCTTTTTTGCACTGCTGCACTGCAGGATTCATGACTATTACACCTGAGCCAGGAGTATACATGTTGCTTTCTGGAGAAGGACCAAGCACATGGGAACTGGTGTTGTGCTTCCACTTCATTGTGCATTTGCAGTTAGACTGAGGAGGCAGAGCACCTTTGTGTGGGTGTAACAGGACTTTTAAGATGGGGGTGGTATTGGCTGGAAAACAGTAATGTGAGGCAGAGGAGAGGGTCAACTCATCACTCCATGGCAGGATCCTGGTGTCTCTCATAGTCAAGCCTGGTATAAACATAAGCATTTTGAGTTACGTTTGGGTAAATTTGACTTAGTGTATCAGGGAATCAGATTTCAAAGGTTACTGGAATTATTTTAGCACATCCAGGACTTCTTCCTACTGTGAACAGCTGACAGAGCTCAGATTCAAAGGAAAACTGTTAAATAGATGGTATAAAGCACTAAACCCTGTGTAGCCAAGATGTTTTTTGCAGCTTCATTACCTAAAATCTTTAAAAGCAAAGCTGCAACCATATTAGAGAGAAAAGAAACTTTTCCCACTTACCAGAGGTACAAAAGCATTCTTTTATTTATTTATTTATTTATTTATTCCTGCATTTACCTAAAAGATCATTTTAGATGAGGAATATGCTGTTTAATCAGCTCTACCCACCACTGTAATACTGTTTTTGCCAAATGTATGACCAGGTCACCAGGGATAGAGCAGTACTTAAAGGAAAATTTCCTTCTCCAGTGCCCAGTCTCAAAGCACCCTTCCCTAATAATTGCTATAAGAGAGAAGGGAGAAACACAATGGACAGAGTGTAACAGCATTGGGGCCAGGATACTTTGCATATGATGCATGCAGGATCATTTTGGCAAAACAAATATTTGCATAACATAAATGTTCTTTTCATGGGATCCAAGGATTTTAGTGGCAACAGAGCATGAAAAACAGAGCAACATTTCTGTTCAGAGAAACAAAAAACAACACTTCTGATTATGCCCTCATGGAACAAATCATGCCACAAGCCTAAAATGTGACACAGAGCATTGACTCAATAAAATGTTCATTCAGCCTATATGCAATTGCTTTCTGTGCTTTCAGCTTTCACTGCACTAAGAATGTTACTCCCCGGCAATGAGCTGATGCAGTTCTTATCTCAGTACAGTCCTAAATACAACCTAAGTGAGTACAGTTATAACCAATTCAGGTTGCTTGCTTGATACGAGTTTCTAGATCCTCTGCATTTAAAAAAAAAAAAAAAAAAAAAAAAAAAAAAAAAAATCAAGCCACTTTTCTAAATAGGGATTTAGGAACATAAATTTAGACTACTGATTTGAAAAACCTAGTCAAGTAACAGCTGGCTTTCCTCCATAAGTAGTTACAGTTCCTTAGCATTTAATGAAGTCTAGCATTAGTATAAATGGATAAAGCATTGCAATGGGGTCACTTATTGGATTAACACAGTAGGTAGTTAATGTGGTTTTCCACGATTGCCAAAAGTATTCATCTTACTTTTGTTGCCCATGTGTCCCCAGCCTGTGATGTAGCAGTAGGTGTCTGGCTGCACCAACTGTTCCTTGCTGGGCAGACAGACAGGTCTTACATAGCTTGTTTCATTGATATCTTCATCTAGTTCTACAATGCTGATATCATAGTCCACGACTGCTCTGTTGTAGCGTGGATGCAGGATTATCGTCTTCACTAGTCGTGTCTGCATGAAGCTTGAGGGATGATCAAGATTGCTTATCCCAAACACTACTTTCCAAACAGCTGCATTTTCTCTCCTTTGTTAAAAAAAAAAAAAAAAAAAAAAAAAAAAA
>CM021734.1:69521377-69538292 GCA_011075105.1 Heteronetta atricapilla | reverse complement strand
CCGGGGGGGGGGATTTCAATTGAGTTCTTTTTCAGTTTAAATACCTGGCATCTTTTTTCTCTATTTTGATATTCTATTTTGCAAAATTTTTCATGTACAAATGCTATAAGAAAACAAATACTTAGGCATCATTACTGACAAAAAAAAAGACGTTTTCTGTTACCTTCCTGCCTGCTCCTGTCTGCTCCAGAAATAATTTAAGCTCACAGCCTAAGATATGAAAACACCCATTATTTGCTGCATTAAGCCAAAGGTTCTCAAAATCATCCCTTGGATCCTGCCCAAGTTCTTAGGTGCTCATTAGTGGGCATGTACCAGTTTGTCTCGGGTGACAGCATTGTTCAGTAGTATGCTGCTCACAGCAGTAATTCAAGCTGAAGTCCCAAAGGAGTCTCAAAGATACAATTCAATTACGAAAAATAAATCTTTTATGATGGCCATGTGAAAAGTCACTTATTAATTGGGCATCCAGTCTGTGCCAAACATACTCCCTATGCCTAAGATCAAAGCAAAGGTTACCCTGACTCTTATTCATAATTGTTTAAGACTCTATTTGTAAATATCCATGATCACAAAAAAAAAAAAAAAAAAAAAAAAAAAAAAAAAAAAAGGATAGGCTATTATTAGGAATAACGAGGTCTATTAAGACACATAAGAAAACATTAGAGGTTTAGAGAATCTGGATTACTGGATTATAGCTAGTGGTAAGTCATGGGTTCCTAATCTGTCTGGGATTCTAAAAAATAATAATAAAAAAGTCTCTTTTTTGGAATTGATGTAACTGAGCTCCTTCGAAGAGACTGAGGCTTAATCAGAGCAATCTGAGTGAAAACATGCAGAATTTCAGCTTTTTCACAGCATTCAACAGAATTGTCATTCCTGTAACTTGGAAAGAGATTCAGTTGCTAAATAAAGTCTATTTTCATCTAAGAGTTCCATGAGAATTCTGGTATTTCAAACTCTAATGGTCTTTCTACCATCATGACCAATTTGTGAGTTATTCTATGATGTTTCATGTCGAAGTGCTAGGAATATTCACATCCTATTGTGTTTATGAGCATTGAAAAATAGCATTGCTCAGAGCAATAAGAAATCAGACAAAATGTATTATCCTACCACAGTCAAGAAAGAACTTTAATGTCTTAGATGCTTTGGTGTAAAGCATTTCAAATTGATCTTGACAAAACTATACTAATAAAACTAGCAAAGGACTCTATGCTTAATACAGCTCCTTTCCATTTGTAACCTCTACAGATATTTATGTCCATTTGCATTAATATTGTCTGCTGCATTACTGAAGCATAGTCCTCATGTTTTGGATCCCAGACTTCACAAAATATTTTTTTCTAATGCATCAGAACACTTTAAAATTTATTTTAATTGCCATCTTATCTGTTTGGTTTGCTGAATTTTTAAATACTTTGTATTTAGAAAACTTTTTGGCATCAGGAATGATTTTGCTGTCTGTAGGAAACTATACTAAGAAAGAATTTAAAGATTTCAGGCCCCTGGGAACATACTCTCAATCTCAGAGTGGCAGAAGAGAATAAATATTCTTCATATAACTCCTCAAGGAATTATTAAAGCAAAGCATCATAATACTTGAAAAACTTATTGCCTCAATGTTTTCTACTTTAAGGTATTTAGAATACAAATGTGAAAGAGACCTTTTACATAGAATCAGAGAATCACCTAGGTTGGAAAAGACCTTCAAGATCAACAAGTCCAACCATAAACTTGGCCTCCGGAGTCCTGTTAATAAACTGTGTCCCTACCTCTCTTAAATACTGCCAGGGATGAGGACTCCACCACTACCCTGTCTGTGCCTCCACCACAGCCCATTCCAATGCTTAACCACCCTCTCCATGAATAATTTCCTCCTGACATACACTCTAAACCTCCCCCAGCACAACTTGAAGCCATTTCCCCACATCATTTATCACCTGAGAAAAGAGACCAACACCCTCCTTGTTGCAAGCTCCTTTCAGGTAGAAAGAGAGGTCTCCCCTCAGCCTCCTCTTCTCCAGTTCCCTCAGTCACAAATCATAACTCTTGTTGACTAGTTCCTTCATCAGCTTTGCTCTTCTTTCAGCATGCTTGAGCAAGTTAATATCCAGTGATGGGTCCCAAACTGAGCACAACATTCAAGATCCAGTCTCACCAATGCATGTACAAAGGGACAATCCTTTTCCCAGTCCTGCTGACCACACTATTGCTGATGCAGGCCAGGATGGCACTGGCCTTGCTGACCACCTGAGCCCACTGTTGGCTCATCTTTGGCTGGCTGCTGACCAGTGCCCCCAGGTCCTTTTTGGCCTGGCAGCTTCCCAGCCACACTTTTCCAGGCCTGTACTGCTGCATGGGGTTGTTGTGACCTAAGTGCAGCACCTGGCCCTGGGCCCTGTTGAATGCCATGCAACTGGACGTGGCCCATCAATCCAGCCTATTCAGGGCCCTCAGCTTTCCTACCCTCAAGCAGATAATGCTCCCATCCAACTTGGTGTCATCTTCAAACTTACTGGGGGGTGCACTTGATCTCCTCATCCAGATCACTGATAAAAATGCTAAACTAAACTGGCCCTAAAACCGAGCCCTGGGAGCACCACTGGTGACATGTATTACTTTGAGATAACACAGCCCAACTTTTAACTGAGATCCCCAAAGTTCTTGCAAAGGTAGAGGAATATGCCAGACCCTGTTTAGCTGCATTTAAAAATAGATTGGAAAGAAGAGAAATTCCTTGCTCTGGACCCAACATCTGATAAATGTAATATTCTTGTTTTATTATACAGGTTTAGCACTCCTGGTTTAGAAGGAAAGTTACTTAGCTTACTCTTTTAACCTTTGGGTTATTACTTTTATTCTTAGTTCTTGAACATCCTTAAGTCTTGGTAAGATTGGCATTTCATGATACTGATTTTGATGACCAAAATTGCGATCTCTCCTGTGTTATTGCCTCTGGTGTTTCCACTAATTGCCTCACAGCTTGAGATACTCACACTGTTGCCTGACTTGTCTTCTGACATCGGACACAAAAGCCACAAACCACAATTTGCCCTTACCACAATTAATATCAAGAGCCAGGGAAAAAAAAAAAGAAAATAAATATCAGTCAAGAGAACCCAAAATATATAATCTTTTCCCATGCTTACCACAGAATTTCTACTGGCTTATTAAACAGAAAGAAAGGTGTTTAGCATAGCACAAAAATTTCCAGTGAGAAAGTATCAGTTTTAAGCAGGACTAAGTACTGGTGACAACCACCTAACAAAAAAGTACTTGCTAACTATAACAGAAAACACACGTTTCAATTGTTTTTAGGAACATGATTAAACAACTCCAGTACCAGAGGAAACAAATAAAGTAATGCACTTTCCTCTAAAGTCTGTGGTTCTTTAAAAAGAAATATTGGTTACCAAAAATCTAACAATGACTACAATAATTCCTGCGCCACAAAAACCTCCTCTCTGCTTCAGAGCATCCACCATGGGACCGCATATACCATGAAGCAATCAGTAGTGGTTAATACAGACTGATTAATACTACTGATTGATAATCATAATGAAGCCATGGGGAGTTTATAATCAGAAAAGAGAGTGAAATTCAGTGTATCAGTTGCAGTGTGTTTAAATATTCATGTTTTAATGGCCACAGCATTTTTCCAGACATTTCTGTGCTGGTGCCCAAAACTGTACTTTGTACAAGAGCTATGGAATTCAAGTTTTGATCTTTTTCTTTGGTTTCCTGATGAAAGTCAGCCTATCTTTGTTTACCTTTCATCAGGAAAGATAGCAATAAAAAAGCATGTCAAAACCTAACCTGATGCTGCTTTACACCATTTATTCTATCTCATAGCCTCTTAATAGCAGGACTCTGTGACTGCTTTGTCTGCCAGCATGTTTGGTAGTGGAGCTGGTAAACCTCAAATTACATCTAATTTGTATACGAACAGCAAAATTATCTGAGCTCTTCTCACCCTTCGAAGCAGTGTGCTACTGTCAAGACCCATTTCTTTGCAATCAGAACACAGCCACATATGTGTCCACTCGGCTCACTCTGCAGAGAGCACTGCCACGGCCACCGGCCTGGGCGACTGGTCCTGCCGCCGAGGATCCTTTTGTTCATGCGCGCAGCTGGGCGACGGCCACAGTCTGGTGAGAAACAGATGCAGAAGGGAGTTACTCCTTACCACAGGCACATAGCATGCAAGACCTGGAAGAAAACTGGGCACAGAAGACTATTAACAGTCATGAAATTACACTGAACAATACAATAACTGAAGTAATCAATAACCACACATTAATATCAAACACATTGAGCCATTCTTGTTCTTCCTTTCCATCAAAGAACTTGCTCTCCTAAGATTCATTTTGACCTGCTTAGACTAAAATATCAACCAAGCTAAGCCTGGGAAGCTGACTTTCTTGAAAGAACAGTTACCTGGCTGCCCTTGGAAAGGCTTCCCGGTTTTATGTCATCTTTCTGTCAATTGCCAATGCATTTGGGCTATTTTGTACTATCCACAGTGAATGCTTCTAGAAAATCAGCCCAGCAATAATGAGCACTTCACTTACATAAGCTAGCAATTCTTACTGTGTTCACCCTGAAAACTTCAGAGGGCAGGGGGTTTTATGGGTTCTTAAACCAACATATGTCAGAAGCAAACACCTTTACCAGGCTCCTGTGAGGTGTTATTCTGTGGTAAGAGTAGTAAATATTTTGA
The DNA here is from genome assembly GCA_011075105.1 of Heteronetta atricapilla. NCBI lineage: Eukaryota > Metazoa > Chordata > Aves > Anseriformes > Anatidae > Heteronetta > Heteronetta atricapilla. Next base: position 69,533,569 of record CM021734.1, on the reverse strand, counting down.
TTACTTTGCCAAATTTTCATGCTTTGTGATTAATTCTCCCCATGCCAAGCAAATTCATAACGTATGTGTTCTTCAGCAACACTCTCATTGTTTGTAGAACATTATTTTATTAAAGATTAAGAATTTCTGCAGTTTTCAAACTACTTAAAATCTGTCCCTGTAGATTTTTCTGTAGCTTTCTACTTCAGGTTCCCTTGAGACTCACAGGGAACCTGCATCTCCATTTGTTAAAGTATATTTAACATATCTTTAAAAGCACCTTTGTCTATTTTTTCAGAAATAGACACTTCTCTTACCTTCTTTAGTGCAAAGGAGAGCCACTTTGCTTCTGCTTCGACATATCTGCCTAAATATTGAAACAAGAACATCATAAAAATCTCAACTAATTGATATAATATTGGGTAGTTTGGATATCAGCACAGGTATTGTATCAACTGTTTTGAATGAGCTGTTAACAATTCCCCAAACTGGAAAAAGAAACACAAAGAGCTTCTCATGCCAGATCACTTCCAGCATCTTTCTGGCAACAATTCAAAATATTAGTTCAGCTTTACAATGTGTTTCATGAGCATGTGCTACATATTTTGCAGACGACCTTGCTCTCTGGGCACTGATCCAGCCCTGAGCTCAGTTGGGATGTACAGTCTGTCAAGTCTTAATTTATGGCACCTGAAAGCACAGAGATTGCTCTTCTCCACATCCTTACAGCCGAAGGATGGCATTTTCTTTGAAATGCATTTGATGAAATTTTTTTGCCCCAAAAGTTTTGGTATTTTGATGAAATCCCAGGAAGTAAGTATTAAGATAAAAAAAAAAAAAAAAAAAAAAAAAAAAAAAAATCTCTTGAAAATTTTCAGATGAGAGAGCAAGGAAGTGAATCTTTGTCAAAGGAAGGGAAATTCTTGCTAAAACTGAGAGCATTGTTGCTCAGCTCTCTGACTGCCTATTTCTATGACTTTTTAATTCATACCATATATGCATATGTGCTTTTTAGAGGCAGATCCAGAGCAGAATTAGACTGTATACATGGATTACATATTCCCCAGGTTGGCTGTTGCTTTAAAGTTGCAACTATTTAAAAAGAGGCTAAATTTGATTTTAGGTCATATATATAAATGTGGGCACAACATCTGAGTGACAACCACCAAAGCCTCAGGCCTTAATCAGTGATTTGACCAGACCTCTGCTCCATTCACATGCTGTGCAGATCAGTCTACTTTCTGTACTTCTTCAGCCCGAAAACACAGAATATAAATTTCTGTGCCTGGAGATATATGACTAATTTCAGGAATGGTGCTTGGCTTTGCACAATTTTTAGGGGTATTTACACTGCATAAAAATATACAGAATATAATTTAGACCAGCCACACTCATGAGAATAAATTACTACCCCCCACACAGACACTGAGAAGTTTATTTGACGTGAACTATGGGTAAGACTACATCTTTTGCTACTCTATCTTGTAACTCAGAGGCTCCAACACATCCCTTCTCACATATTTCCTAGCAGACCACTTTCAAATATGGCAAAGCATCTTGAAAGTCCTTTGTACCTTAGTGACCAAACAAAATATGATTTTGGACCTGCCTCTACATCGTTTCACAACCCAAGATGTTTATTCTTGATGTAATCTCGAGAAAAGCATTTAAATAGAATCATAGAATCATTAAGGTTGGAAAAGACCTCTAAGATCATCTGGTCCAACCATTCCCCTATCACCAATGTCACCCAATAGACCATATCCCTCAGCACCACGTCCAACCTTTCCTTGAACACCCCCAGGGATGGTGACACCACCACCTCCCTGGTGCAACCCATCCCAATGCCTGACTGCTCTTTCTGACAAGAAATGTCTCCTCATTTCCAACCTGAATCTCCCCTGGTGCAATTTGAGGCCATTTCCTCCTGTCCTATCACTAGTTATCTGTGAGAAGATGCCAATCCCCAGCTCCCCACACCTTCCACTCAGGTAGTTGTAGAGAGCAATAAGGTCTCCCCTGAGCCTCCTCTTCTCCAAACTAAACAACCCCGGTTCCCTCAGCCACTCCTCGCAGGGCTTGTGATCCAGGCCCTTCACCAGCTTTGTAGCCTCAATGTCCTTGTACTGAGAGGCCCAAAGCTGAATACAGTACTCAAGGTGCGGCCTCACCAGAGCAGAGTACAGGGGGATGATTACCTCCCTGCTCCTGCTGGCTACACTAGTCCTGATACAGGCCAGGATGCCATTGGACTTCTTGGCCACCTGGGCACATTCCCGTCTCATGTTCAGCCAAGCATTGACCAACCCCCCCAGATCCTTTTTCTCTGCACAGCTTTCCAGAACCTGGATGCTGGATACTATTAGGCTAGTGGCAAAATACAGTGAGAAAGAAAAATATGTAAAAACAAAACTATCAGGCTCCTTCTTGTAATGTCCCTTTTTCTAGATGAAGGAATAAAAATTGATTTAAATGAATGGGGAACATACTACTGTGGAACAGAACTAGCACAAAACTGAGCTGTTGGAAAGCAAGACTATGCACTGGTAGACACAATCTTCTTAGTATTCTTCTGCTGAAGGAATCAGCCATTACGGAAAAGCTTTCCTGCAGATAACAACGGAAAAGAAGAAATCTATGTGTATTCCTCAAATTTGCTTCTTCACACATATATTGTACCTCTGCCCTCTGCATTTAGCCAAGTCAGTCTTCTCCTGTGAAACAGAAGAGTGTCCTGTTGAAGAACAGTGTTATGAAATCTCCTTCTGGCCATTTGAAAGAGGAATAGGGAAAAAAATTATCTGTTTTTTGAAGATGGATTAGATGGCTCTCCCATTTTTTGTCATGAATGTTTACATTAATTGACTCTTTAGCCTCAAAAGTCACACTTCAAATGTTTCAACCACAACTGAGGCCTGGCTTCTTGTAACCAACTACACGTTTAGTAGAGCTAATTAAAAGAAATATACCACTGTATAAGGCCAGAGAAGCAGCTAAGTAAGCTGACTGATATTGTTCTGCTGGAAAACCTGTGATCTCTCCAGACATAGTGACTACCTACCTATAACAACAAAATAAATCTAATTTACCTATCACTTACCCATGCACTAGTAGTGCGTGTAAAGTTGATGCATTCTTATTTTTCCAGTCTGGGTGCAGATTTAGCCACTTTTGGTGCTGTATTTCCTCATCTTCTAGTACAATTTCTGTTGTAGGTGGTCCTCTGAAACAAATAAAAGACATTCATAGACTTTCCATTAAGTTCCTATCTTACAATTATGAAAGGAAGAGGCCCTAATACCTTCTGTTCACTACAAAAATATAGAGTAGAATGTTATGTCAAAGCCACGTGTAACAGAATCATAGTTAGGGGAATAATATCACCCCAAGAAGCCAGGCCAGCTAATGTACTACTGTCACTCACATTGTATTTTCTGATTAAAAAAAAAAAAAAAAAACAAAAACCTGAATCAGGAACAGCAAAAGCTTTCTGGTGGAATTCACTGTACAGCATACATTGAAAAGTTTCTACATTTTCCTGACTCCATAAGTACAGCAAATAGATCTTCATTTGTGGAAGAGGAAAAAGTAAAAAATATTTCCTTGCATTCCTATCTTTGGAAATCCATTCAGATATAACAGTAAAGAACAATCTTAGTCTTGTTAATAGTACTTTGAACTACCTCTAAGTCCAAGCTGTTTGACTTTGTAAGCAGAACAAATTACAGGTGATGATGTCAAACCTGGCCTTCTGCAGAAAATTAACAGGAATATAAAAGCAAGTTAGAATGATTCCACCAGATGTTTCCACACCTCCACTTTCTCAGTATAGGTGTTGCCTGACAAACCACTAAAGAAATTGTTTTAGTAAATCTCAGCTGCCAAATGGAAAAAAAAAAAATGTATTTTTGATGGAAAAAACAAAAAAATGTATTTTTGAAATGGCTGTACAAGTCACACAGCTTTCTAGCACAGAAAACAGCCATGATTAGCTATCAGTCCCCATTAATTAGAAGGGCTTCCAAGGGCTGCTCCCCTGAATGCTAATTATGGGCCATATTCTAAGCAATGGGAAAGAGAATGAGAGTTGTTCAGAAAAACTGAAATGTCCTAAAAATCACCTCTGAACTCAAGTCTCTCATGACAGTACTTAGAATGCCAGCCAGATAATTAGTTTGTCTTGGAGTATATTTTTTCTAGTATATTACCTGTATTTGTTTTAAAACATTTACAGAAGTATGTTATCCTTTACCAGCTGATTACATAAATTAACACATATCAAAGAATTAAGATTTATGGTAAAGTTGTCAGTGCAACCACATGGAAATGTTTTCAACAGAACTGAAATAATTAACTAGGCTCTGAGATCCCACCCATGGGTCTTGCCTGTTACATGACTTATTTTTCAGAGCCTTCTCGGGCATTATTAAGCAATCTCATTGCATGAGCTACTACCCAGAATGTGCAGCCAGATAGTAACAAGTATTTTTAAAGTCTGTACTTTTTCTCATTGAGAGAAAGCTATTTTTGCAGCAAACATCTTTTTCTATCATTGCCTGCTTATGGAAAACACATAAAGCTCCCCCCCCCCTTCATTTCCAGCAGCTGCTTAATTCCCACTCTTTCTCCCACCAGACACGGACAAGCTTACTTTTCTCTTAAGATGACGCATACAGAAATATTTTATATAGCTGTAAACAAGTGTCTGACCTACAGAATACATAACTCAAAAGGTTCAAAAAAGTACAAATATCATTACCATCTGATGGATCCAAATCTGTATTATCCCACCTACCATGTTATTTTGTTGAAACCTACAGCTCATGATGCCATAATCATTATTAAACATAGACACATTTCTAAACTAGGAGAACAACATACAAGATACCTAAATCAATGAAAATTTATAATTATTAATATAACACATTTTATGTAATAAATTTATGTCTATACTTTTTTTTCCCTTGATGGTCACAGCCTGATGTAATACTCACAAAAACAATATGCCCTAATTCATGTTTTCAGAATACCTTCTAAAGTTTCTATCCTACCCCTCCTAGAGCTGTGTGTAGCACAGAATTTCTTCTGCGGACATGCTCTAAAAGAAAAAGGAAGATTCATTTTTCAGTGAACACTGCCACTGCATCTCATAGTGTATTATTTCTTCATAGGAATATTTTCTTTCACTGAGTTTCTTAGAGACTCCAACAATGTTTTTTAAGTTATTAATGAATGATTTAGAACAAAATAAGGATATAGCTGCTAATTACTCTAATACATCAAACTAAATTAGCTTTCTTTCCATATTGAGGTTGAAATTAGCCGTCTTTCCAAATTTTTATTTTAATGGCTTTCTGAACTTGCCCTAAATTGATTCAGTCTGCACAAAAACATGTGTGTGGCCATATTAAATATCTCTCAATTTTTCAGACAAGCCAAATAAGGAACCTTTTTCATGACATATTTTCAGAAGGCTCTTTCAATTCTTTGCAAAGTTTTCTCTTTTTCCCCCCTTTGTTTACACATAACAGAATAGTTTTTTTTTTTTTTCAGAAACTTGGTGCTGATTTTACACTAATGCTTTTAATTATTACCTACATTGCAACAATGAGCAAAATTGAAACCATATTTTTGTGACTGAAAGATTATTTATGTAGAATGCAGTGTGAGGTTTGGGGGCCCCTCAGTTCAAGAGGGGTATTCAGAAACTGGAGAGGGCCCTGATGGCTTCCAAAGTATCTAGGGGCCTGTGACACTGATGCACAAGGAGGTACTGAGGAAACTGGTCTTGCTTATTCTTGCAAGGATAAAACTAACAGCCACCTCAATGGCAACTTAGAACTACCTGAAGAGGAGTTAAAATGTGATGGGTTCAAACTTTTCTCAGTAGTGCCACATAGTAAAACACGGTAACAGCCTAGAGTGGCAGTTTTGGAGATTGATAGCAGATTAAAGGAAATACTTTTCCACCAGGAAGACCAAGTAGCCCTGGAACACACAGGCTGTGTCAGTCCCTCAAGGTTTTCAAGACTTGGCTAAACAGAGCAGTGACTAAGCTGATCCAATATTGGCAATATTCCTGCTTTGAGTGGGAGATGGACTAGGTTATCTCCAGATTTGTTACAACTGGGATTGTACAAACACAATTCAATAGACAGTACCTATGCTGAAGAGCTTGATCTCAAAAGAAATTGAGAGTTACTCACAAAGGTTTTTCCACACATTGCAGTATAACATTATAGCACAGTCACTGATTCATCACTTAAATTAGGCTTTAGTGATATCTGCAAACACAAGGCATTCATATCATGGTAACGATAATGCAGACCTTTTAACGAGTGATCTTTGGAACAGATCCTCCACCAAACTTTCAAGACAAATTACATATCCGACCTGAATCCATGTAACTTTCTAAAATCTCATGGTGATATTGTGATAGAAGCATTTGAGTACTGAAACACTTCACAAGGTTTTGTTGTTGTTGTTTGTTTGGTTTTGGTTTGGTTTCTTTTTGGTGGTGTTTTTTGTTGTTGTTGTTTTTAAGACTGATGGTGTTCTAAGAATCCATTACTTTACAGACAACAACATTTAACTGGCTGTCTCATATGGGTATTGAATATCCATAGTAAATCTTTATATTCTAAAGAACTATAATAAGACTTCTAAACTTTCAACCACTCAGACCTAGCACTCGGTGAACACACTTTAGGGTACCTGTAGTCTTAATCTACAGATTCTCCAAGGCCATATCAAAAACATTAGATTAAAATAAATTTACAGTAGACTCATTACAATCAGTAATATTTATGTGTTTTTTTTGTTGTTGTTGGTTTTTTCCCCCTTATAGATTTGACTGATACACCAAGCTCTGTGGTAAAAGCTATCATATTCACTCAGATTTTTATGAGATCCTCTGCATTGTTTTCAACAATAAAATGGTATTAGGACCTCTTGAAAAAAAAATCCATAAGGCTTTCTTTCACTAAACAGTTGACCAAAGCAAAACTATCACAGAAAATTCAGCTGAAAGGAACCTTATGAGGCCATGTGATCCATTCCCCTACCCCAAAATAAGATCAAATATATCTAAATTATCTCTGACAGGTATTTGTTTACCCTGCTTATAAAAATGTCTAATGATGGAGATTCTTCAGCATTTCTAGGCAATGCATTCCAGGATTTACAGGATTCCAGCAATTTTGTTCTAAATATTCCTACCTGTCATTTAAACTTATTACTTGTATCTTATTCCCACTGGAATAGAGAACAGCTTATTCCTGGCTTCTTTGTAACAGCCTTGTACCTATTTGAGGGCTCCCATGCCTCCTTCACCCTGATAGACCACGTAGAGTTTTTAGCCTTTCTTCACAGAGCATGATTTCTAGGTTTCTGGTCATTCTTGGTGACCTCATCTGGACTTTCCCCATCTAGTCCAAATCTCACACAAGCTGAACAGAATGGAGAGATTACATTAAGTGTTGTACATAAACTTTCCTGACCATAAATACCATGTTTGATTTTCCTATAACAGTAAGGTATTGTTTCCTTATGTTTATCTTGAGAACCACAGTGCTTCCTAGTCCCTTCTTTACAGTATTCCTGTCTTTCCAACCATTCTCCATCCTGTACTTATTCAATGTATTCCTACACATACTGTCTCGGTCTTACCATTAGCATGATTTCAGGCTATTTCTCCAATCTGTCAAGAAATTCTAATTTCAAATTCTAGTCCTTTCCTCCAAAATGCTTTCAGATCCTCCCAGCTTGATAGTGAATGAGAAGTTAGTAAGCATCCTCTTACTCCATCATCTGACTGACCCATGACAACACTAACATCACAGATACACAGGGATGTGTCTAGCTCAACAGCATACATCTTTAAGGTTTGACACTGAATCATCAACAGTCTCTTATTTCATCTTTGTCCATATCTCGTTACTTATTTCAAGCTATTTCACATAGCATGAAAGATAAAAATACGTCACTATCATTAAGACCTGATACTATACTTCTGTAATCTTTTGTTGATAATTGAAGCAAGGCAATTAGTTTCTAAATCTCCTCTTTTTCCATTTTTAATGAAAGATGGCACATTAAACAATTTTCAGCCTTATAAAGCCATTCTCTACAACTTCTCAAAGCTACTAGCTACCATTTGCCAGCCCTAATGTAGATCTGCCATAGTCATGCATCTTAAATTCTCTTGGATGCATTCCAGCAGACCCAGCTACTTTGACAAGCAGTGTATAGCCTGTTATTTTCTTAGTCTAGCCCTAATTCTCAACACTTTGCTATCATAGAAATATTATAATATGTTTTGTTGAGGTTTGTGGTTTAATTTGCCTTTTTTAAATATATGTATATATATTCCTGGGTTTTGTAATTCTTTTTCTACATACTTTCACTGTTCTTCTATACCGATCCTCGTAAGTCTGGACTACATCTCCACTGTCCACTTCCTCTTTCAGGTCACTGTACAGCTTGTATCAGATAACTAAGTCTTGTTGCTTCAGAGTTGTCTGCTAGATTAATAAAAGGCCAAATAATACTCCAAAATATATAACTACTTTAATCTAAGAAGTTTCCTTTAATCTAAGACAATATTATTTGAAGATGTAAAATTAGTCACTTATAAAAATCAGAAAGTTGAGACATTTTAATTTGCAGAAAAACATCTACTCAAGCAGGAAATTCTAACTTATATTTTACTATTTTTTCAAATTTCATTCTTAGAAGCCTTTAAAGTTCCTTTAATAAATTTATTATCAAGTGATGTATTCCCTTACATGTACATGAGAGGGATTTTTTTAAAAACTTAAGAAAACTAAAAGCCAGTTTGCCTTGTGCATTATAAAGTTGCTTGCAGTGGGGAGAAGCAATGTTTAGGGTTATTTCATTACAAAAGTTATACAATGGAAATATTAAAGAAATAATAGGTTTCAAAGTATTCTAGCCTGCTAACTGCTGATCACTTTGGTTGGCAGACAAAGATTATAGTATAGTCTATAGTGAAACACAAGAAATATTATGATTTGCATACCAAATTACAATTAAAAAAAAAAAAAAAAAAAAAGAAAACAGGGACTAAAAAGAAATCAGGGACTAATTTTAGGTTATGAAATTAATATTCTGTTCATAATTAAAAGCAACATAAATCCAGATACTTACACAACAATGGTTTTAATACCTCATTTTCCCTACTTCATTATGCAAATTTATCTCATGTACTAAAGCTTAGAATTAAGTGTAATCCATAACTGGACTCCTTCTCTCTTCAAAGTAACAGTAACATTCTTCTGTTCAGCTTCTATTGTTTTTAGATGCATGTGACAACAGGCTTGAAAAAGGAAGCCTTGTGTTGTGCCAGAAGGTAATGAATAACATGTGTATGGGCACTAATATAAAACAAATTAGGCCTATTTCAGAGCTAGAACAGCATCTGTTTCCTGTCTGTACGGATTTAATATCTGTGTAGTTTTAAACTCAGCAAATTTGATTTGAAAGCCCCAGGGGGAGAAAAAAAAAAAAAAAAAAAAAAAAATTATAATGTCATTTGTACAAGCTGGGACATAACATAGTTTGGAAAAAGTATTTGTGATCAACCATTAAAATAACCTTTCTGTGGTTGACAGGATCCACATATCTTTTTAATTTTTTTTAGTCAGCACTAATAACAATTACCTTTTAATTTGAAGAAAGTATCCAATCATGCAGACAACAAGTGTTATAAGAGGCAAGTGACCATATCATTAATGACTACTTGAAGCAGTCATCACAATTTGCAAATTAGTTTGAAATTTCTTCAAAAAAGGCCTTCACCAAATAACTTTATCTCTTGCAAAATACATATGTATGTGACAGATGAGACATAATCTATCAGATATAGACTAATACGTCTCTAATATGCTGCTTAAAGTCTATGTATAACTGCATTTTAACATTGTTTTAATAATTTTGAGCAGTGATGAACCAAAGTCTTCCATGTCAACTACAACTTGTAATGTTATTTTCAGTAAATCTTATTTGGTAATTATTTTCTGCTGCTCTTAATAAAATAAATGTAATCTAAAGAAATCTCTATATTGTTAAAACTCTAAAAATTTAAGAGAACACACTGCCGACAGGGACAATATAAATATATTCAAGGTAGGTCGAGCACATTATATGTTCTGTTAAGAGAATATTAATTTGAGATCAATTAGCATGTTCCAATATTTCACTCTCTGCATTTTACTTCCTAAATTTCATGTTTATTCTTGGAGAAAATAAAGTAGGTTAAATTCAGAAATTTAATTTTCTACTGTGGATAGGACAGAAACATTCATTTTTTGTTTTTTTGTGATGTTTTTAAGCACATAAGACATTACATACACTCTACTTCCATAATTTCTGATACAGAAATAATTAGCAAGTAATTAGAGAACATAGTAATTCATGTGAGAAAAAAAAAAAAAAAAAAAAAAAAAAAAAGAAAAAAAGATTCTTGCTCCAGCAGCTTGACTGCATATATGAGCATTTATTATTAGAGAATGGAGTACCAAAGAGATAGAGATAGCATTCAGAGTGGAAAAAAGACAGGCAGGAGCAAGAGCTCATCCTTCCCCTTCCATAAATACAAATAGTAGATGCTGTGGCAGAGGAATGAAGAAAAAGGAGATATGTGTTTCTGTGGACCACGAGTGGTGCAACTTCCAAGAAAAGGAGCAGTAGCGAGAGTAGGAGGTAGCAAAGCTTACTGCGGATTTTTATGAATGATTCACTTGGTAAACAGCTATGATTTTATGCTGATAAAGCTTTACTAGACCAGGCAGATGAGTTAAAATTCCCCTGTACTCTACTGGGTACAAGTTGCTGAAGTTTATCATTTGCTGTCATAATCATCCTAGTGCAAGAAAGAAAGAGAAACTCTTCCGCTCAAATGCCATAAAGTAACCAAACAATTCCACTAACTTCTCATTTTGTCAGTTTTTAGATCTGAGCAGGCCATGTTTTTATCATCACCATTTCATTAACAAAAAAGCAGACTTCAGAATATGTGAAAAGGGCTTTCTTCAACTAAACATCGAGACAAGTCTCTGAACATAACAATATTCTGAACAAGCACAGTATGCACATCTTCAGCAACACAATCTCTAGCACACACCATAATATAGCTAATGTTGACCTGAGAAACTGATGGCAATTGTTTTGTTCTCTGTGTTACCAGGAAACCAATTGCCAGAGACATGCTCTACTGTACATGAATGTGGGGCTCAGTCTCTGAACAAAATCATCTGGCCTGAGATGAACAGATAGTCCTATCGGGTGACCTAATAGTCCTCTCAGGCTGTAAGCTTTACAAAACCTAAGATTTGAACTCTACAAACAGTTCCCCTTAGGCTCTTAGCATTATAAACAAAAGTTCACTTTGCACATAGCACTCATTTTGCACTAGAGGAAAACAAAACAACTGTTAAGAACATGCATTGCATAATTTGAGCAACAGTCACCATCAGTCCAAAGTCTTTCACACAACTTGGAGCTTGCACATTTTTTTTGTGATGTTGCATCACGCATCACACAACACATTGCATGTGCTGTGCTGTGAAAAACCAGAAAAAAACACAGCATCTGTGGAATTACAATTGGTTGACAGTCAGGTTGACAGCTTGAGTTTTGTGTAAAAGTCAGAACAGAATTAGCTTTAATGTTGCTTCAGATATCATGCTTATATTTCCCGAACAAACAAACAAACAGTTATTTTGTCAAATATGTTACAACTATCAGCTAAATTAATCTAACTTTAATTGCCGTCATTAAATTATCTTCATTTTTTTCAGATTAATATTTTCTGAAGAAGTAAAAATATCTACAAGCTGTTAGAAAGACATTACTTTCATATTTTAAACATTACAACATTATATAGCAATTGAGGTTTGTCATTTGGGAAAACACCAGACACAGCTATGAACAATATGTTGCAGAGTTATATAGAAAATAAAAATACCATATGATACCATTCATTGCAATTCCAGGTCTGAGTTATTAAGAAGTCTCACCTTTTAACTGTTTTTCTCTAAGAATAACAAAAGAACTATTAAATCAAGTATAATCATAAGTCATTATTAAAGAAATTTGCATAGCCACACAACTGGTGATTTCTGCACTGTGGCATAATATGGACAAATTTTTTATGTTCACATCTTTAATTTGCTGAAATGAAATATTTCCTAT
>CM021734.1:69477862-69516598 GCA_011075105.1 Heteronetta atricapilla | reverse complement strand
CTCCCTTCCAGAGACAGCATATTTCAAAACCTGGAAACCCTCAGCTGAGGAAACCCTGCTACTGTTTTGGACTATTCAAGCCCTGACATGATAGCAGAGAGGAAATATAGCCTGATGATTATAGATTAGTTTAACTTTAGCTCTTGAAGAATCTTTTTCTCTGCCATGACCATAATGAGTGATTGTGAGCAAATCACTTTCTTTGTTTCCCAGCTTGTGAGAACAGTATGTTAAAGACTGTTTAACTCATAAACTATTAACTATTTAACTCATAAAAGATGTATGTGCTGTGCAGCTAAAGTCTCCCAGCTTTTCTAAGACAGTATGGCTTGTTCCTTTGGCCTACAGGATTTCTCATTGTCTAGGTCTAAATGCACCCAGAACTACAGAGCTTACATCAACTTTCACGTGAAAGCCAGAAAAAAAAAAAAAAAAAAAAAAAAAAAAAAAAAAAATGAAGTGGTGATGTGCTTTCTATAAGAGAAGATTAGTTGTATACAACCTGGCTGGAAATGGTAGAGGGTCTTTAAAACCTCCTTCCATTTTTTAGATGGCAGCACACAAATAGCTTAGAAGACAACTGGCATAATCTTCACAGTGAACAGCAAATTAAGTAAAGTTCTGTGAGCTGCCTTTTCTCAAAGAAAAGCAGCCTCATATCCAGTGATATATCCAGGCTGTCAAACATTTTGGCAAATATATTCATCTGCTCCACATAGCACATAAAATAGGCCCACCATCCTATCTCTGCCAACCGAACTCCAGAGGCTCAGGATCAGAAACAATTTTTTGTTTGCTTGTGTTTTTTTTTGTTTGTTTGTTTTGTTTTGTAAAATTATATCCTACAATCCCAACAAAAGTGCTGAAATATTAGGATCAGCAAGAGAAGTAAAATTTTGACTTTCAACCAACTTTACCTAGCATCTCTTCTTTCTTGTGTAGGCTGAATCTCAACTCAGTATGTTTTTCCCAGTTTATGTCTTTGAGAAAACACTATCTGGTGTTGAGAAAACACTATCTGGTTTTCTCAAAAGAAGACAATTCAGGGTACCACTCATGAAAGTGAAGCTAACATTTCTCAACATGCACTCCTGGCTTCATGTGCAGAGTGGGAGCCTGCAAAGCAGCAGCTGTTCATAGGTATTCCAGCTCTTCTCACCCCAGTAGTCAGCTGTGTTTTGGAAATAGACAGGGCATCTCCAGCAGATCCCAAAAATGTGATTAGCTCTTTACAGGATTAACAAACTGCATAAATCCTTACAGCAGTTCTTTTCATCCATCATGTCAGGGCAGTCTGGGAAACCATCACAGATCATCGTGTGTTTGATGCACAACTTCTTCAAAGGACACTCCCAAAGACCTCTTTCTCCACAGCCTGGTGGTAGAGAATCACAGTTTTGAAATATTTGCATGCAATATAAAATCAACTGGTTTTTTCCTCCTTAATAATATTGAAACATCCAAAACAGTTGTGCTATTAACTTTAAAAGTTACCAAGAATTGTTACTAATGAAGAAATTAAAGTAAGAATGTCACAGTGCATACTTGTTAAATGGGTATAAAATACATCACACTTCAGTGCTTTTCAAAGAGTAATCCATATTGTGCTATACATGCTATAAGTAATGATTTAGGCATTAGCTCAGTTTTCTCATAAACACCACTCTTCAAATGCATTTACTATATATGTAATAAATGTAAATGCAAACATATACAAATTAAGTGGAAATGGAAAGGCATTTTCATTTGATACGTAAACATTTATAACCCTGAAGTTTGTGGCATGTCCTTTAAAAGAATACTACATGAAATTGTGTAGAAATATGTAGTTTTGGTAGTGCTGATACAGAAACTAATGCAGATCGCAATGAAAGGTAGGGAGATACTCCGAGTTTTGAGCATGAACGCTTTTCTTGGTTCCATAATTTGTGACTAAGCCAGTTTGAAAATAATAGCCCCTATAGACGTATAAATCTTCCAGAGTCGTTGTTTTGCAGGGAACACACAACACTATTGCCTCTTCAAAGTCCTGCAAACCAGCCTCATCAATTTCAAGAGGAATATTCATAAAACTGTGTCAAAGCGCTTTGACAATAAAATTCCTGTTTGTTAACTACATGAAGTTAAGAATGGCCTAATGTACCTTTTAGAAAAAAAAAAAAAAAAAAAAAAAAAAAAAAAAGTTTTCTCTTATTTCTTTACTTGCTTTTATCAACTAATGAAGCACGCTGCTGTGATACCAGTTTAACAGAATATTTTGATGTACTAATGTCAATGTCCTGCACATCTGACCTTCAGATTTTAGAGAAAGCCATAAAAACTCCTAAATAAAATAGGTAGTTTAATTGCCTTGTTTGGCCTGTTCTACAGCTGACAATACTAGCTTTCATTTTAATCCAAGCTCAAATTCAGGTGACAGCCCTGATGCCCACACACAAATAGTTTGGATCTCTCCTCACACAGTGTATTTGAAGCAGCACCTCTATTTTCTTGGACCTGGAACAGCAGCAGCACATATCAGCGGTTAATAAGTTATAAGTTGTTTCAAAGTGTTATTTCAGAAGTGATTATTTTACAAACATGAACCAGAGAATCACTACTAACTCATATGATTAATAAAAAAATCTAATCAGGTTTAACTGTAACTGGACGTACAGAGTGCTTAATTTGTTTAGACCGAATAAACTATGTGACAAAAAAAAAAATAAAAAAAAGAAAAACTTATTAAACACAGAGAAATAAACAGTCTTGAACCCACAAAACTCCACATGATCAAAGAATTTCTTGGGTATGGCCATTTTCCAGGTCTCCTTCTGAACAGTATTTTTGATAACCATTAATGAACAATTAATTGAAACCAAACAAAGCCTTTACTCTAATAAAGAACAAAGAATATCAGTAATGTTAGGAACTTGATATGAAAATAAAATAAAAAAGCTTTAAAAGAATCTTATTTATGAACTTTGCAATTTTTTAGCTTAAGTGTTTACAATTAATTAAATCTGTATTTGCTTTTTCCCTTCATCACACATTATAGTGTTATATTGTGAAATGTTCCATTACTCTCCAAAATTCATCTTTGAGGGCAACATAGGCAAACACAAAGACAAGTCCCTAGGAAAAATTAATTATATACTGAATTCAGTGTTCAAATATACTGTTTTATTGGAAGAAGGCCATCTGCCATTTAGAGTATTTTTATTGCTCCTCCATATATTTGGATAACATACATTTTTAATTTAATTATAATTAAATGGAAATGAAAATGGAGGTCAGAAAACTCATCCATATTTATAGTACTCACATCCATATTTACAGTACTCCCATCTCAAAAGTATATTTTGACAAGAGGTAGGGTTTCACATTATTAAGACCACCACACCTTTCTCTCACAGTGCAGACAGGGGTTGCAGACCTACTCTGCATGGCCAAAATGTACCTTATTCCCTTTGGATGGTTCTCTCTTACATTTTTGGAAACAATAGCTTGATTATCCAAATACTGCAGCTGGTCTCTGCCATCCTCCTCCTCTCTGCACTGTGAAACCTAACAGAGCTTTGATTGTCCTTTAAAGATACTTCAATATCTTTAATTTAAATGTTTGCTGACTGTTATTTAATGGCATAAAACAATTTCAAAGGATAAAGCTCTGATAATGCAAGCTCATCATTTACACATAGGAAGTTCAACAGGTTTTGATTTTGTCCAGCACACAAGGAATATAAATGAGTCAGAAAGTGCTACTTCTGGAGCTCTACAAGGACTGCCTGTTCTTCAGCAGCAGCATTACCCCTGGTCAATGTAATGTCACTGACAGCTGTAATTACCTAGCAGATACAGCTTTCCACATTTATAGAAGCTGATAAGAATGCTGATTGCTACTGACATTCTGTCTAGACTTTAGAGACAGACAGAGATCTACTGGAAAAATTAATGTTATATTTTAGAGCAGTATTTCACATGTTAATGTCTAGGAGAATAAAATTATCCTAAAAGACATGTGGTAATTAGTGTTCTAAGGAGTAAAACAGGTGGCAACAAAGAATGTTTGGTTGGGAAGACATTCAAGACAATTGATTCAAAGGCAAAAAGGTTATCAACTCTGAAAGAGTCACCTTGATCATCAGCTCTGCCTATGTAATCCCAAATAACCTAGAATTAAACCCTCTTTTTACAATCTTGTTTTTTTTTTCCTTCCTTTAGCAGGGGTGAGAGGGTGGAGGGTGGATGGAACAGAAGAGCAGACAGAATGCAATCTTGATTTGAAAACTCCCAGAGAAAGAGAGTATATCGCTCCTTACTGACAAATAATGCCTTGATTACTCCAGTCATTAAAAAAACCTGCTCCTAAAGAAAAATAGAACTTTATAGAGATGACAAGCTTGAATTTCAATCTAGCTTCAGCTTTCAGCTGTTGGATCTTATTTTAGTGTTTTATTATTTAGTGTTTCTGTAGCAGAGTGGAAAATTTTTCATTGCTGTAATTTTGTTGCCCCCTTAATTGCTTCCATCACCTTTTAACCTGCTCTCTATTAAACAAAACAGGTTGTACACATTAGTCCTACACTCCTAGAACATTCCAATCCTTTACTCATATCTCCAAATCCATTATAATGATTTATAATTATTCCTTTTGTCTCTCATGATAGTAGGACAACATGCAGAATTCCATGGAGCCCACACCCTAGTCACATAAGGAAACAGTACAAACTCCCTTCTCTTTCTCAGAACATTCCTGCCAGCACATACAAGGGACATATAGTGACCAAGAGATTTGTTGGTTATTCTCAAGCTCAAGACATCCCCTTAAGTTGAAAGTCAAGAGCTCCTCTACCATAAATTAGCTCTGAAATGTACTGGAGAATAAATTTTGTGGTTACCACTTTATACTTGTATCTATTAATAGAGGTTGACCAGAATTCACTTCAGTAAGCACAGATCTTCCGTTAATATATCATGAGAACGTTACTGTGTATACATTTAAAACTGCATCAACAAATTCAAGATAAACTGCCAGACCACCACGTTCTAGCTCATTAGGACCTCCACCAATACAAAAAAAAAAAAAAAAAAAAAAAAAAAGCCTGCAACATTTCTAATCTTGATTACTAAATAAATACTCAAACATCCTGGAACATAGTAACATAGTTAGCACAATCATAATTATCAAATATTATAAATTGTATTGACCTTAATCAAGAAGAATTCTTGCTGAAGTATTTTTCTGCCACTGTCTTAAAAAAAAAAAAAAAAAAAAAAAAAATCACTTTCAATTACATTTTTCTTGCAGAAAATGGAGCTTATTCCACAGGCTGTCATGCTATGGTTGAATTAACTGAAGAAAACCAAAATGTTTTCTAATGCTTCAGCTATTCTTTGTTTGGAGAGTACCCTCCCATTATTTACCACAGCTGTCTTCATCACTATCATCCTCACAGTCAGCTTGACCATCACATCTTCTGGATGCAAGGACACATCTCCCAGAACGGCATTTGAAGTGACTGGGTGAACACTCTGCCAATTACAAGGAAAGAGAGAAACAAGACTCCATAAGCTGAAAGGTTAATCATCACATGAGCACTTACTTATTTATCACTGAGACAGGAATAGAAGTCTTTTGAAACACTAAATTGGAACTGTGTAGCAGATAAGACTGTTCTTAATAATTGCGCTGTGAATGGGGTGGAACATTTTCCAGAGCTCTGACTCACATGTTACCCTCTGTCATATTTTAAACTATGACAGATTGCCAAAATACAATGTTTAGACTGTGGACATGCATTTTCTAGCAACCTTTTTCACTCCTGTGGTGTTTCATGAAGCAGAAATAAATTATCATTTAAGAATAACATTATGAAAATAACTAAATTTACAATGCACACTGTCTTGGCCAGCAGTATTCAGCACTGATTGGAAGAGAAGTTAAACAATTCAGCACATTGTAATAACTCTGACAATTACAGATTAATTTGGAAAATCATTGAAAGTTTGTAATCATTAATATTTTTATGCTCTTAAGATTCTTAATACTTATTGTTATATATATATGCTTATTCAGAAATATTTCTATAAGATTTTAAATTTCTCATGGAAAACTGATTCTAACCAGCAGTGTTAATTAGTAGAAATCTGCCATTGAATCAACATAACATTTTAGTAGTAAGCGTGTCAAACCCAAAGACAATTCGGATAAGACCCCTTTATTAGTTACACTGTTTCTAAAAGAACACTAAAACATCTCCTTTTTCTTTCATTTTCCAGGATTATCTAGGTTAATGCTAGGATGAACAAAAAGCACTGAGTCAACCCAGTAGACAGATTCTGTCTACTTAAAGTGAAAATTTTTGAAATTCTATTTTTTTAATAAGTGAACAGAATTTAACTCTAGAAATTGAATATACTAGTCCTGTAGACTGTAGTATATTTAAAATATCAGCATTATACGTTAGGTTTCAAAGCAAAATGATCTAACAACACAGGGAGGAAGACTGAAAAACATTTTATACCACAGAAAATTAAATTACATTATATTTATTTATCTCACCTTGTTGTGTCAAGAATTTGCTTTTATGTTCCTACATACTCCTTTATAATAATGGTAATTCCTTTCCATTAGCCCTTCGCTGTAGAAGGAAATTATCTCATTGTCTCTCAGAGTGCCATGAAAGAGGATTTCATTACTATGGTATTATACACGTTATTAAACTCTCAAAATTATATAAGTGCAAATGCACTTTGCTTGAAGAAATGGTACTTATTGCTACATATCGGGAGAAGACTAAGAACTAAACATGATCAGTATATTGTGGGCAGTCTAGCACACATCACACCATTTTAATATTTTCCCAGAAACTTTACTGGCATTTTTGGCAAGGAAAAAAAAAGCTGTCAGAATCCTCAGGCCTCACATTAGATGACCACTGGCAGATGAGAAAGCTGCACAGCCACCCTCTTTATATATAACCAAAGAACACATAGAATCATTTAAGGCAATTCCATTCTTTTGTTCCATGTTGATACCCACAATGAGTAAGAGTATGGTTGAACTCAAGAAACTGAAATTTGTCAGTTGCTGCTGAAGCTGGTTTGGCATAGCTCTCTTAAAATACATAAATACATAAATCACCAAATAGAAAAAAAAAGAAAAAAGAAAAAAAAAAAAAGAACAAACAATAGCTGGCAAAAACACTAACATTAAAACATTAAAATATTTTTCTCAGAGATGTCATGGGGCTCAGCTTTTCTCTTTTTTAGTTTTTAAGATTGTTAAGAGTTTACCTCCTGTTGGAAAAGCATTATTATATAATCTAGGTAGGTTAAAAAAGTGAAGTAAAAGCACTAAACACAAGCAAGCAAGTTTTAGGTGTGTTAATAGCAACAAATCTCAAACGCTGACTTTCAAAGATTGAGGGTAATTGATCCTTTCTTCAAATAGATTTCTTTTTCTATATATATATATATAAAAAACTTATATGCAAATTGTAGGTGTCAAAATACTCTACAATCTGATTTGGAATCATTCTCACAGTTACTTGACCAAAAAAGTCACCCTGTGTGGCATATTATAATTTAAAGGGGAGGTATGAAAACAAAACAAACAAACAAAACACAAATCTTGTGTCTTTGGGAACAGAATTAATCTTTAATTTCCTGTTATGTGTATTTGTAGGAGTTACCTTCTACACCTTCATCTGGTGTTAGACAAGTTTGGTTGTCTGAGTTCTCATCTGGAAACTGAGTGCAGTCAGTGTCCTCCGGCCACTGCAGACCTACAATCCCAAGCACAGACTCACAGCGTTCCTTAGACTGTACACATAATGTCCTGAGGAGACAAAGTGGAGTTAAACAAAATAGCTGAGTAAAAGTCTTAGAAATTCTCAGGTTTCGAGAGCTATTAATCCTTGCCGAAGTTATAGGTGGAAATCAAGGAAAAATCAGTTAATCAGATTATATAAAGATGTATTGTTACTGTTGAAACATGAGTTTAAATTGCAGTATACAAACTATTATCTGAATTATAATAGCCTAATATAACTACTTACACCTATCCTCTTCTCTGTAAAGATGTCAGAAAACCTCTTCTAAGAAACACTAAGTATCTTCTGTCAGGAAGAAACAACAACAAAAAAATGGTATTTTGTACCATATTTTGTACCTCTTCTGATAATGCTACCTCAGAAACCACTGCACTATGCACATCATTCGAAGAGCAGGGTAGTGCTGAAGACAGTTGTGTCTCTGATATTTTAAGGTTTATAAGAACAGGCAGTTTCTGACTATTTTGGCTGTATTTCTGACACTCAAAGTGAATACAGTATAGAAACACTACAGGGCTGAGATACTTCTGGTCAGCCATTTCTGGAAATGTGTGGTTCCAGAAAGACAAAATATTTAAACCCACAAACAAAAAAGCAAAGAACTCCCTATGATTCCAATAAAATTTAAAGTCTGGGGGAAATCAAAGCACAGATCAACTTAGTCTTGAAGTTATTTTCAGTTAGAGCAACAGAAGCTTCTATCACACCTAGAAAAAGGCATGAATATAGTCCTTTTTTTTAACCACAGAAGCAGACGTGCCACACAAAAGTAATTGAGCCCATCTACACTTATATTCTGTCTCTCAAAATACTTAATAACAAATGCCTCAAATTTGCAAATAGAAAAGATATTCCCTTGTTAGTTTAACCAGTATTTTAAATATTTAATAACTACTTTTACCTGCTATCGTTGCTGATATACAACAGTCTTGTAATTGTAGTATTTTAAACTCCCGTTTGTTTCAACTGCCTCTTTTTTGAGAGAGTTCAGTAGTATCGCTATTAATGGTATCAGCTTAACCAGCTATGGTATCAGTTTCAAATTTTGCTTTTCATTTTTGCGAGATATTAACTATGCAATGTAGGAATAAGATTCTCAACATTCTTTTCACCTCTCCCCCCAAGCAGAAACATACAACATACTTGACAGGTTATTTGCAGAAGCTGTTCTTAGTAAGATTTCATATACTTCCTTAATAATCATTCTCATATATGTATATCTATTATTTTTGTTATATCTGGCCTGAAGCTCTCTCAATGTACTTTAAATCTATCATTTCTTGGTTCAGCCCCCATGAACACGAGCAATTTCTGTATTTCGTAAGAGCAGCTCACTTTTACCTATTTGAAGGTTATGGTGCCTCTCCATAGCCCTGTCTTGTCTCTATACTCAGCAAGTCATTCAATTGTACCTTTTAGATGACATCTTCTAAACCTGTAATCACTCACACTTTCTCCTACTGTTTCAAAGAAAGTTCTCCTTTGTTCTTACATGTTAAAAATTACTCAGCTGCAGGATCCTATATATTTCTATTTTATTTTCAGTTTCCCTTGTGTCATTTTTAACTTGCCTTTTATCTAAATTGATTAACTATTCCAGATCTTTCTTCTAGGAACAGAATATCCCTTCATGGAAGGAACTTTATTCCACTCATCATTTTCCTTAGATCTTTTGACGAATGGGCCTTTTTTTTTTTCCTGCAGTAAGCTTCTAGAAATGGAGTGACCAAAACCTAGTGTGCAGATTTATTTAGGATCAGTTAAAGGATCTTTTTTATCCTCATTTGAGAAAACACATTATTATTCTCCTCAAATTTCATTTTGTCTGGGAAGATTACATGAAGGAGAGTCAATGTTTTTCTGTACCAGATTATTCACCACTGAGCTGAGCAGCCAGAAGACCTCAGTGCTGCATTACATTGAGATTGTTGTGTATTTTATTTACCACATATTCTGCAGAGCAGAAAACATCAGTTTACTTGCAACTAAAGCACTATGTTCTTAAACTGTTGATGCTTTCTAAACACAGAGTAGAGGATAAATTCTATTAGGATTTCCACCTGAAGTGAGACACAGGGTACTAAAGAAAAAAGGTTGATATGAATGCATTGATATTGATTAAGTATGCTACAATTACATGACTGTTTCTTTCCTTTTAGATCCTCCCCAATACCAAAAATGTCGACTCACACCATTTTATAACATTATTATTTTATTAGCTGAAACATCCAAGCCAATTCTGTCTTTCATGTGTTCTCTTTACATTTAAATCTCTGGTCAAAGATTACCCTTTCCAAAAGGGTACAGCCATACAGTTGTCAATCTGTGGTGAAAGAGAATGTGCCCTTGTCTATCCAAGGGCACATTGAAGCCTATTGCAATACTATTAGGAAAAAACGACAATAGGAAGAGCAACTGGTAACTTTCTTGTTTTAAAATCTTTCTCACATTCCCATACTGAGTCTCACAGTTGGGATATCAGAATACTGAGGACACGGGTAACAAGTTTTTATTTACTTCTTAGTCAAAACTCATCTCAGACAAACTGTGATGGCTGTGTTACTGTCTATGAATAAAACTAATTGTTTTAATTCTTGCTATCAATTAACAAGGGCACATACCACAAAGCAGAGAAATCACATGCTTCTCGATAGGAGTAAAGAACAGAAGATTAAAAAAAAAAAAAAATGTAGCATAGAATTGTGCAATTTTCTGTAAGTTAACTAAAATATCTCTTTGTCCTCCCAGTTCAAATAGAATAATATGATGCCTAAATTGATGCCAAAGCATAAGGGGCATGAGCTTTGACCAGGATAATTCTTCATATATATCTGTCACTGTTTTGTAACAACAAAGTCAGCTGGAGACTTCTCAGACACACAGGTAGAGTATTTTCCATGTTATTAGAGGCTACCATGACAAGGAAAGCATTTACTGTGAAACATCTGATCCTCCCAAAATAAGGGACACTGACAGACCTATTGGAATGTTATGAGACACAGTATTTCCAGATTCTGCAAGATGTTGAGAAGATTCAAGTCATAGAAAAGATAGCTTGTCATTATAAGGATACAATAATTTATGGTCTTATTCCATATGTTCTTCATCTGTGAAACTCCATAGTTTCAAAGGGAACCCAAGATACACTTAGCTTCAAAGATTATTTCACCAGACCTGGACTAATGTTACCATTACCTTATAAGAGATGAAGAACAGTGCTCAGAATTTGAAAACACACTTGATAGATCAATTTAATAACAGCAAGTTCAGTTCTTTCAAAAAATCCCTTAATCTGTGCTCCTTACTTAGAATAAACTTGGAAGACCTTCGTAGCTAACGAAAATAAAGCATGATAGTCAAACTAGTAACAGAAAGACAATGCGAAGCCTTACAAAACAGGGACAGATGTTTTATCCAGAGGAAGTAGAATTAAAATCATTGAGTAACACCTCCTAGAATGAAAAGGACAGTGTGCCAGTATTGAAAAAATAATAATAATCTAACACATCTCTGATAGGCATATTTTTATAATGGATGCAGAATTATAACACAAATTTTCATTTCCTGGTTGGAAAGTGCATTTTCACTTCAAAAGCTTAGTGCAGAAAAAGTGCATTAGCTGAGCTCCATTTCATATTTACAGAAAATAAAAGTACATCCAGTTCAACTAACTCAATTAACTACAGCTATCCTTGAACAAGAGGGCAGTTGTTTTGCCAAGGCAGCTACAGATTCTCAATTTCTGTACTCAGAATATAACCTTCTGCCTTCTAGGATCTTCAAACTGTAGTTAAGTAGATTTATATTTATATTGATATATCAAATATTTTTTCTGATCTACATTTACCAGTTACCTCAGAGTCTATTAGTATTATTAGTCTATTTGTTCTCATTTATAAAACGTTTTTACACTTATACATTACTTTTGTCTGAAAGATTCCTAAAACATAATTTTAAATCAAATTAATTATACTTCCTTTTATTATTTTATTACTTCTTTTATACCACCAAGGAGCACATAAAGTGCTACAGGTCTCAGTAGGGCCTCTACAAGGTATCCCTTCCTCATAAAGTCACTCTCAACTTGTGACCTAACATAAGGGCAAAACATATAAACAGTTATAAAAGTAAAGCTTTGAATCCTAGGATTTTAAAATTTATGTTGTATATTCAATGTGATCTAAATGTGATATTAGTCCTGATTGGAGCTGGAAGTTGGGACTTCCAGAGAGGGATTTCAGACTAAATTTTCTATGGTTTCTATTAGTTCCTCTTCATGTTTCTGTTCAATTCCTTAAAGTTGAAGACTGTTCTTATAGTTCAGCTGTATTGTGAAACTTCCTAAAATTTGTTAGCTAGATATGTAACTAGCTGCTGAAGCCTGTAAGTTAATTTTTGTCCCTTTACATTAAAGAATATTTTTTAATATAAAGAATATTTTTTTAATATGTTATTCTGCTTTCTTAAAAAGATTAATAATAAAAATATAGACTTGTTTTTCAAACAAGCAAGCGCAAAACTGAGCTTGCACTCTAACTTCACACTATTTTATAAGTGATATTCTCATTTCCCTAGTATGTCCTTATGGGAGAATTAAGCAATATATTAATGAATTTCCTTGTGACTCAATTTCAGTTTGCCCTAAGTATACCACTGGACTAGGAAAAATTATTTATTTGTCAACCAGTGTTACATGGTATGTAAACTTAGGACATGTACTGCAATTTTCAATGCAGTTTTCTTTCAGTGCAGTAGGTGTTAATTGCACAATACTTTCAGGGCAGGGCAGACCCAAGAAAAGAGAAACACAGCATGAGAAGGGTCTAGTTGGCAATAGCTCAAACAGCTCTGCCTGCTAATCAAGTTTATTAGCTCTCCTAACCTTCCACGACAGCTGCTGCCAAAGCCACAATATTTACAGGATAGATCTCTTTTGAACAGACATGAGCATAACTCATAAAAGTACGGTAATGTTAGTTGAAGATGGCAGAAAAGTTAGTCTGACAACCAGAAAGCGTAAGATAGTTTATAATAAAGAATGATCTGGCAAAATTGTAACATATACTTTATGACACTCCTCTAATTTAGAAAGGTAATTATGCATCAAAATCTTAGATTTTGTTAACATTATTTGGCTATGGCTTTACATAGATAAATGATACATAAATGCAAAGAACTATTACAAATGCTTATGTTCCAATTCAAATTAATTGATCCTATGTTTAAACACACTTTATAGTGTTGCAATTCTAATCAAACAATGGAAAATGCTTCATATAAGTACCCCACATATGCATTTTGAAAATGAATAGAACTGATGTTCCTCTCCTTGTTTTGAGAAACTAGACACACATAATAACCTGCATTTAACACTCTTATAAAATATGATTCTCTACCTCTTGATATGAAATTTCAAAACAAAATTTCTGGCATTTTCAGTGAAGGCAGAAAATTGAAAAAGATGAGTATGATACACAAAGTCAGTTAAGAATTAAATGAAATATCATACAGTACCTGCAAGGTGGGATCCGCTGATTTGTATTGGGGTCACATTTTGGTACTAAGATTGTACAGGCAAAAAACATTAGGTACTTGTAGCAGTTGGTCTGAACCAAGGCTGGGAAGAGAGAAGACTCCCAGCTGACAGAGGCTTCCTTCTGAGTCCTGTGGCCCAGGTAGTTTGGATAACTAGTGTAGTTGTAAGGCAAGTTCATACAGAGTTCCAGAGTAATTGGTTCACACTGACCTTTCACAAAAATAAATAAATAAATAAAATTAAAAAATATATTTTTTTTCCCAAATCTGCAGTCAGAAATATTTTTTCCATTTTCCATCACTATAGAAAACAATGTACAGAATTTATCTTCAATTTAGATTGAAATTCAATTTACTACTGAGACCAATATGACATTTTATTTACTTCACATTTCATTTCTAAATGAAATTTAATTTTACTTACTTTTAAAATATGAGAAATGTTTCCTTGAAAAATGTGTAGTATTCAAAAAGGCTTTTGTTATCAAAAGACTGTATATATTTGCCTACTCTGGAAGCAAATGCATCTTAACATGATTAAAATTCTCCACCAGACATCTGTTAATATCAGTTGCCAGCACAGTGTGTGATCCGATTAGCTTGGTCTTTGTGAGGAAGTTGAAAGAAGATCCAACAGTCAGTCGTTCAGCTGATCAGCAGAATTGGCCAATATTTCTTGGACTGACATTCACTATTATAATCTCTGTCAGTATTTACCTCTCTAATGTGAGGAACATGATGCTCATTTTGGATACAGCTCTTCCCCTCTGCTAAATTCTTACATACTGCCAATACCAAACTATTTCTGTTGTCTCAAACCACTTAGTCTCAGCTTTAGAGTGAATGAGATTGTTCAAAGACATCGTTCTTCAACAGTTCTACTCATACAGCACCCATTTCCTTTTCTTCATGATGAATTTCACAGTATCATAGAATATCCTGGGCTGGAAGTGACCCAGCACTACTCATATCAGTTCCTTTTTGTTTGTTTTTTTTTTTTTTTTTTTTTTTTGTTTTTTTTTTTCTCCAATAAACATCTTTTCTTGATGTGTACATAATTAATATTACATGTTCACCAGTTTTTTCATGATAAGACCCAAGTAAATGAACACAAAACTACAAGCAATGGTCCACATGTTTTTATAACACAAAATTATTCATACTAAAGGGGAGAAATATACAAATATGTTTCTCTCTTTTGTTATGCCTCACACTTATAGTGGCTAAGGTGAATTCTACAAGAAAATCTAGTAGGATAGTTCTTTACATGTTCTCAATATCATTACATTTTTCACACTGTGTTTAGAAAGCTTCTATTACATTATGTGCAAAAGTGTCATTATAGGTTTGAAAAGAACTACCTTGAATCTTACACCCAATCTCCCACATCACCAACCAGTGTAACAAACAGAACATATACTACAGGTGATCATCTGATTGAATTTAAGTACCCCAAATATTAATCTTTCTTTGTGATATCTATCCTTATGTTTACAGAGATATTGCTGCTCCATGTATAGTATATACAAGTACAATTTAATGGGTGGGAAACAAGGGATAGAAACTGTTGCATGTTATCCTAACTAACCAAGATATCCCCATTTTTAATATCTCCATATTTTTATTATTGCCCAATCCTGCTCCACCTGTTATACAGGAATTAATTCCAAACAGTAGCATCATAGATTATACAAGATATGAGGATGTATTGTCTACCCACAGCAGCTCTGAGATCTCCCAGCTACAGTTTCAACAGAATTAAGTAGGATAATTTGCTGAATCACAGAATGGTTGGAAGGGGCCCCTGGAGGTCATCTGGGCCAACCCCCAGCTCAAGAAGGGCACCTAAAACTGTTTGTTTTTGCCAGGACCATGTCCAAGTGGCTTTTGAATATCTCCAAGGATTAAGACTGCACAACCTCCCTGGGAAGGGAGGGCAACCTGTTCCAGTTACCCACACAGTCAAAGTTTCTTGGTGTTCAGACAGAACTTCTGGTGTTTCAGTTTGTGCCCACTGGGTCTGGTCCTGTCACTGGATACCACTGGAAAGAGTCTAGATCTGTTGTCTGTACACACACACTTCAGATGTTTGTTCTGTTATCCTAAATATGTTCTAACTGCATTACAAAGCCAGCCTAAACTGATTAGAAATTATCACATATGGAGAACATCCATTATATTCAACATGTATAACATGAGAAATGTGTCCTATGCTTAGCCAGAAATTTTCCAGCAAAAGACTTATCCGGGTTAGAAGATGCTGCTTTGTCAAAACTGAGATTTTCCATGGGAATTCTCATCTCTTACTGAAGATGAAGTAACTCTGGTCTTACAGCAAAAGCAACATAAAAAATAATAATAATAAAAAAGGCAATAGTACTTCCAGATGTTGTACAAGAAAAATCTCTCCCAAATTCTCTTGCTATTCTATTTTGTATAAACAATTACATATTTACTGGACTGAAAAGGGAAAAAGAGAGGTGATCTAGAAGTCTAATTCAGCTTATGCATTACCCTTGCTGAGAATTACAGACTGCTGCTCACAATATGATGTGGAAACATTTATGCTAGATATATTTGATTTCTCCTTAACTAGTGTATGTGTCCCAGGATAAATTGCTTCCTTTTCACCACAAGGGGGACAATTTCTAGTGGGAGATAATATAACCATGAATTGCAAGACAGAGGAGAAAATGCCTGCAATAATTCAATGAAGATATCTGAGATTCCAATGAAGAAAAATTAAATGATTAACCTTTTATTAAATGTTTGTTTAAATATATATATATATATATGAAGTGGGTTGTTATTAGTTTTGTAGTATACGGATACTTTCCTTCCCATTTCATAACCCTTTCTAAATATTTGTTGAAGGAAAACAGGCAAGTTAAATGAATAAATATATCTATCTCAATCACTTTGGAAAGTTCCATCTCACCTGGATGATTTGGTTAAGGATATGGATCAGAGTACAGACCAACACTAGTGATGTCAAAAGTAGGCATTTGCTGCAAACCACCTTAGCAAAAACAGGAGGTAGATGAACCCATCCTTAGGCAGATGGAAGATGCTTCATGGTTTTGCAGACCCTGGTATTTGTGGGGAGTTTCAACTACACCGATACCTGCTTGATGGACGGTGGTTTAATCTTAAAGGAGAGCCTCCTTAGAACACAAGAGCCCATTCCAATGTGCAGCAAGTGTGGCAGAAAAGGCCAGCATGGCTGAACATTGATCTCCTGACTGATCTCAAACAAACAAACAAACAAAAAAAAGAAAAGGAAAAATACAGAAAAGGCAATAAAGCATTGAAGAAGAATGGAGAGACATTTCCAAGGCATACAAGGATGGAGTTTGGAGCTCAGCCAGAGCAATGAAACTACTGAGCAAGAAGAGCTCTTGTAAGTACACTGACCGCAAAAGGATAGGTAGAAAAAATGTGGGTCTGCTGCTCGGAGGGGCAGGGGACCTACTGACCAGGGTCATGGCCAAGGTACTCAATATCTTTTCTGTCTAGGTTTTCACTGGAAAACCTCATTGGAAGGCTGTTTTTATCATCTTTGAAAGGTCACGGAATCTCATGACTGGAAGAAGGCAAACATAATATCCATCTTTAACAATGGCAAGTAAAGGATCCACGGAACTACAGTCCACTCGGGCTAACCTCAGTCTCCAGAAAGATTATGGAGCAAAACTCTTCCAGAAGACATCTGCACATGAAGAAATAAAGGTGACTTGGAACTGTCAGCATGGATTTCTAATGGGAAAATCATGCCTGTTAATCCTGATTGCTGTCTATGACAAGATATGTGACTGTAATTCCCTTTTACTCAGCACTGGTGATAGCATATATGGAGTATTGTGGTTTTTGGCTCCCTGATTCATGAAAAGAGATTGACATACTGGAATAAGGTCATGGAGGGCCACTGAGAAGGCTGAGGGACAGGAACATATGATATACAGGCAGAGGCTATGAAAATAAGGTTTGTTCAGCCATAACAAGAGAAGGCTAAAGGGAGATCTCATTGCTGTTAACAATTACCTAATGGGATGGTGCAAAGAAAATGAAGCCAGACTATAGTACATAAGTGAGATGAGAGGTGAAAGACAAGTTGGAACCCAGCATATTCCAGTTTCACATAAGGAAAAGAGGTTTATACCATGAGGGAGGCTTAATGCTCTAAAAGGTTGACCAGAAAGACTGTGGAATCTCTGTCTTTGGAGATGCTCAAAATTTCACAGCACATGTCCTGGGCAACATTGTTTAGCTGGCACTGCTTTGACAGTTTGGACAAGTTGACCTCCATATGGCCATTCCAACCTAATCTACTCTAGGATTTTATTCTAAATAATATAATGCAGCAACATGGTAACATTATCCAAAACAATCTAGTAGTACCAAAACAAACCTTCCAGTAGGTATTGCTCAGGCCAACAATTCAATTATAGGATATGTCTACACATTCACATATAAGCAAAGGCAAGCTTGCTCTACCCATGTGGTGCGGTATCTTGAACTGCTGACTCTATTAATATATCACCAAGTTTTAATTCATAAATAATTCTGAATACAGTTCTGCCCCATTTTCAAAACCAAGTAAAACTGATTTCTCTTGAGTTCATAGTGCTGCACTGCACACTCAGAAATGCACAGGACATAGAAGGGAAGACAATACACAGCATGGAAGATCCTGATCCCCTACAATACATATTGGTCAGAAGAATAGTTTAGCCAGATTGAATATCAGGATTCTTCCCTGGGAAAAGGGATGAAACTTCTCCAGACCACTAAACACAGTGTTATGCTTTCTTGTATTTTTAAAATAAATCATTTTAGCTTACACTTACGCTTTGTTGTTTATGTAAACAGTGAACTTGATTTAATGTTAACAAAAATGTAACTGTAAACATTCATTAAGAACATATCAAAAATTCACAGAAGGCAAAAATATTTCAATGTCAAATATTATAAGTATCTTTCAGTACACCTAAAATCAAGATTTATGATGCATGATGCCTTGCCCTTTTCAACAGTTAACCGTTATACATATGGCATTAAATAGTAAATGAAAGTATTACTTACTGCGTCCTACCCTGCATCTTCATTGTACTCTAAAACACCTCAGAAGAGTGACAGTATGAAGCATGTGACCTACTTACTGCAGTTTATCTGGCTGTTTCTCATTTCACAGAGAGAAGTTCCACAGGTATCAGGACAGGAAGTACATCTCTGGTCTCCCTCCTGACAGAGAGTTTGACCTGAGGAAAATAGAAATTTACTATTCTGATGTACCAAACCAATAAAAATGACTGTAGTGATGAGAAAATACAGAGAGATTCATAACAATTAGTTATTTCCTTTACATAGTTGAATAAGTACCCTACAGCATTTCAAGTACAGTAAAGTGTTGTAAGGAAGAAAAGTGTGAAGAAATGTCCAGATGTCACTTCTTTGCCCCTCTGCTTAATATGAGAATTTATATTCCCAAACCCTGAAGAACTATGGAGTTCTGAAAGCCATCTACCATGATCTTGCCTGTGGCAGAGTATGAAAGGTCACCAAAATTGGATTTCAAAGGGAACAATAGGTCCTAGTTAAAAAGAGAATATCCTCTGGGAATTATCCTCCATTGCCATTCAGCTGATCTGCTTCTCATTTCATGATTGTTTTGGTGGACAATAAAAACTATCCTAAAGAACGGTTGTCAGAGCTGAAGCTTTATTGCCCATCTTTGGTTAGTGAAAAAACATAAAACAACACACACACCCTCCCCTGACTTTATGATCTTGCAGATGGACATTAGAATAACCAAAAACAGCACTTCATCAAAAAGTTTATGAACAAATTACCTGGATAGCTAGTTTCTTTGACAAACCTCTGGCCTTTTGTCTTTCTTGCAGTGGTGCTAACTTCCTTCCAAACCATTAAATTATCTCTTTCACATGACTTTTGCAAAATTAGTAATTTAATTTATTATTCCTGTACACAGAGACTGAATAGTTTGTATTTTATCATCTCATCCTGTTTGAAATTATTTATTTTAAATTATTTATTGAAATTATATACTTTTAATATTTTTCTTATTTATTTATATTGCAGTACTGTCCATTAATATTAATAAGTCAGTCATGACAACCTTATATTAGGCATACAGAAAATGCTGAAGAAACCAGGACCTTGTCCCAAAGAACTAATGAAGATGTAGTCATATTTTTCCTAATTATGTGTATTTACTTCCCTTCATACATGGCATCTATTGAAGCAATGCAGATACTTTCTTTTGTTGTAGCATTTGACCATCTTATTTTACAGGAGCTTTTCATTGCAAAATCAAACCGGAAAGGTAGGAACAACTTTTTAACTTCTAAAGCTATCATGAATCTTGACATTAAAATTCTTTTTTAAAATTTGCTCAATCTCTTTCTTAACCTGCAGTGGAAGAGCTTCGCAACTCCTTAAAACTCCCTGTAGATTATTCTGATCCTAACATAGTCAATAGTGAACTTCTATAACCACACTCTACCCTGTCTCAGATCACTTTAGCCGTGACTTTGCTGCCTCTGCTAGGCATATTCAAATATTTTACCTTGAAGAGCATAGAAGTCTTTGTACTTAGTGTATGTCCTATGACATTTTCTGTAGTTGTTGAAATCAACTACATATATACACAACAAATACAAAAGAAAGTTACAAACTGGAATTCTGCCTTCCTTTTCAAGAACTATACAAGGAACTAAAGAGGCATAACCAAAATGGAGTCCAAATTCTGTCTACATATTCTCAGATAATTTTGGAACAAACAGGATACAGTTGCTGAAAGGAAAATTTCTGCTTATGGAATATTGCAAAATACTAGAAAGAGGTTTTTGCATTTTAAGGAATGAATAATAGAAAACAAGCCAAATTTTTGTGTTAAAAAGTTTTGCAGTTAAATGGTAAGTGGAAAATTCCTTTAGTATGTAGAGAGATCATTGTCAACATAATTATCACCCCTTGTTACTCTACATTTTAGTATCCTTCAAGTTCATTATATCCCCCCCAAAAAAAATATTTTTAAAACTATTTCTTCAATATTCATAGAGACAAAAAGCAGTGAGAAACACATTACTGATTTCTACCCCAGTTCATGCATCACAGTGCCAATGAAATCCTCTTTTAGTAGGGATAAATAAATTTAAGATTCTTACATCGCATGAATTTAAAAAATGAAATGGCTGCTTCTAGAATGCTCTGAATAGTTTTTTACTTTCCAATTTATCTCATTCTCCTGCCTCATTTCTTTCACAAAAATGAACATTTCATTATCAGCCAAGAGAAACAGAGGCTCATAGAATTCATAGAATAAAACTGTGGATGGGCAACAGGAAGGAAGAAAAATTACTCCAAGCAGTTTGTGAGATTAGATAGTCGGAAGTAAAGACAAAACTTTGTCCTCAGTTTTTAGATTGTGACAGTCAGATCTGAAAGAAATTCCCTGAAAGACCAGCATTTTTTCAGCATCTTCATTAATTTCAGAGAATGATGGTAATTTGTGTTTTAACTTCTTTTGGAATGCAGATGTTTAAACTGGAGTAGGAAGATCCAAAGAACTTTCCTAAGGAAAGGAGGCTTATGTAATCACACCATGTATGTATCTTTTGAATAGATTGTCCCATAACCACTGTGTCTGACAGCACTAGAATTTTCCAAATGAGTTGAATTCCTTTATGTTTCTTAAAAATAGCAGTCATTATAGAAATACTTGAAAAACTCTCTCACTGAAAGGCTGCAATCTGAACCTATCCTGCACCAGAAGCAAGAGAATTATATATGAAAAATACCTTCAAAAGCTGAAAATATGGCAATCAAGTCTATTTCAGGACAACTCGTGGTCAAGGTTCAGGTTTCCTTGGTTTCCTTTTTTTTCCCACACACAATCCATCATAAGACAGCTAGTAAGTAGCTGTGTAAAGTTACATTCTCATATGTTTTCTTTCAGCCACACTAAATCAGTTTACTTACAAAAACCTCTTTCCTGTGATCCACAAGTTCTTATGGAAACAGTATTTTCTTGAGAAAATTCCTCATCAGATGACACCAATTCCTATGACAGCAGTTTCTAACCACAGTAGACAATGTGAGTATGTATTTATTTATTTCAAGTAACAGCTGATCAGTCAGATAATCCAATGCTATGGTAAATATCACCTCCATTTCTTCAACTTTTTTTTAAGGACTAATAAAACTCACCTTACAATTTTCTTTGTGAATGCAAAGACCTGCAAACCTTAGCGAGTCCTATTTGAAAAGCAAAGCGAGTCTATTTGACAAACAGTTTTAGCTAGAGGCACTTCAGAATAAAGCAGTCAATGGTAGGTTCTGTAAGAAGAGTAAATGCAGAATTTTCTTACTTTCACTGCAGTTTTCTTCATCACTTCCATCTTTACAGTCATTATCTCCATCACACTGGAATGCACTAGGAATGCATTGTCCATTTTTGCACTCTACCAGACCCTGACTATGACAAGCTGGGGGAAAAAAAAAAAAAAAAAAAAAAAAAAAAAAAAAAAGATATATTCATCAATGTTGGTTAATAACATCAGTTATTTTTGAACATCATAATGAAGTTATTTTAGGAGAAGCTGATAACGCTGCTTAGTACTGAAGGTCGCAAGACATTTTTCGTTATTTGTAAAATATGCATTCAATAGCCTACAGCTGTGCTGATCTTTAACTACAAGAACTGAAACTGTATATGTCAGTTATTAGTAGCAGGCTGAGATGAAGTTTCAGCTGAATTCAAAGAAATATATATATATATATATATACTCGTATATACTCGTATAAAAATTCTGTCACCTTTTCTTTGCCCACATATTTACATTCCTTTATTTAGATTAGGTTCTTAGATTTCAGGGGGAATTGTAGGATAGCAGTTGCAAGATCAAGCACTAAAAGGCAGTTAGATACTAGAATCAAAGCCACATGATAGATTTTGCAGTTTCAAATGTTATTCTACTGTGGTTCTTGTGCAGGTATACATCATCACTGTTGAAACAGACGTCCAAACCCTAACAAGGCATAAGTAGCATACAAACACATCAGAAAGCTGTCACAAACTCCTAATGCCTACAGTTTAAGAGGGTATATACATTCATTCATTACACTTTTACAAGATCACTACAATTAACAAAAAGCTAATCTGCTATTAACAGAAGGCTGAAACGCAGACCAACGTTGGTACTTCTCAACAATGACAACAAACATTTAATTTGCTACAACCAGAAGGAACATCTGCTAACTGCAAACTTGAAATCAAATGAGCTTATGATTTTGCCTTACAAGCAGTATGTATCTGTACTTATCTTAAATTTTGGTTTTGACTCTTAAACAAGGAAAGAAAAAAAAATAGAGATTAAAGGAACTTACAGCAATTGATTTCATCTGATTTGTCTATACAGTCATGGTCACCATCACATACCCAATCAGTTGTTATACATCTCCCATCTCCACATTGATGGTGTGTCAATGGATTACAATCTAAATAAAATGTAAAAGTAAGACCAAAATAAGCATACCAACAAAAAACACAGCTCGACAAAAAACTACCAAATGTATAATTTCTATTAATGATCAGTTGTGCTATGCCTATAAACTGATCATTCTTACTACTTAGCCATTATGCATTAGTAAATTACAATAAGAGTTTTTATATACCTGCAGATTTTGGGAGCAGATACTGGTTAGACATGTTCTGAATTCTACTTAGTGAACTCTACTTAGATAGTGATGCATTTATTCTATCTCTCAGGTGCACAGTTGTTTCCATTTGCAAGTAAATAAGATTCTAAGATTTATCAAGTAGATTAAAACATCTTCTGGTTTCCCATCACATGAGAAGATTTTCAGTTATCCAGTGTTTTCAGTTGCCACCGGAGAAAATCATTCCATATGTTTATTTTTTTAACAACAACAACAACAATTTTCAACTAATATTTGTACTCAAAAACTGCTATGTTTTTGCATACACACAGAATTTTCCATAAAAATGATCTAAAAAGAAAGTATTCCAATCTTCTTACTCCTTCTACCCAAATGCTTCCACAGATAAAGAAAAGCATTCTACTGAGTAGGCCGTGTAAAGGAAATACACATAGTTGAAAATGTTTGACAGGCTTAAGGGAGTAATTATCTAACTACACCTGCACTTTTGCTTTGGTGTAGGGTTTCTTAAAGGATTAGTAGTGGGAGGAGAAGGAGGGTGTGGGTTGATGATTTCTGACATTTCCATTTCTCTCCAATCTGATTCACAGCTATACTAAGTAGGAAGCGTAAAGCATTGACCATGAAGACAGTAAGGATTTCAAAAATGTAAAAATCTAGCATAGGTCAAGAAGGAAATACTCACAATATATATTACAAGCAGAACTAACTGCCTCCACTCAGAACCTTGTGGAAGCTTAATAAACATGGCTAACACAGCTATGACTGTACTAGGATATATATCTTACTAATGTCACCATGATGTCATCATAATGTCAGTCTTGATCACAAATTTTTTAATAAGCTTGGAGCATGAGCAGATTAAATTTGTGCTTGTCTGCAGTTTGCCATGGAGACATACTTAATGAATTGTTCACAAAGTGCCTGAAAGGTAATATTTAAGGCTACAGGTAAACCCCATGGCTTGGCCATACATAAGGTATTGTAAATATTACTGTATATTCATAAATTATACAAGTTCAAAATGTCTTGAAAATACAGATAAATTGGTAGGGAAAAAGATTCATACCATGATCTAGCATTAACTCCAGGAACAACTGCTCTAGTCTGTGATTAACTCACTCCCTCCCACTCAGGGCCAAATCAGCTGGGTTCTTTTACAGTCTTCTTCAGCCAGTTAAGCCAGTTCTGTCTGATTTTACTTCGAAATAGATAGGGAACATAGACACAGTCCTGCCTGCCAAATCTGCTCTGAAACTCTTTTATAGCCTGCACAAAATGTTAGATATTTAATTTTATATAGAAAATTTATCTCAACATAGGAATGCTAGGAGTCAGGTTAAGCAAAGTCTTTCAGGAAAGCAAGTTTATGAAAGAAAACACAAAACAACTAATACCAAATGAAAGTAATGAAAAACCTTTGAGTATTTTTTATTTGGAGAAAAAAATAATAATAATAAAAAAAGAAATCTCTGAAAAAAAATATGTTCTGGTTTTTAGTCCTGAAATTCTCTGTGCTTTTTCTTAGAAAAGCAAAAGAAAAAATGTCAAAAATAGTATTTTAACTTTTTTAAAAAGTATATATATATATATTTTAAAGTTAACAATTTTTCTTGGGTACCATGCTAGGAGCAAAAGTTAGGAAAAAAATAAGGCTTTCAGAGTTTCCAAATATTTGCACAAGAAGATAATTCTTTTTTATGGCAAAACTTCATTTTTCTTCTATGAAAACAAATACAGGCAGGATAAATATAGTGAGGCAGAATTTACAAAGTTAATTGAAAACAGAATTTGAAAGAAACAGAATTGAGTCATCAAAGCATGCAAGTTTGCAATGAAGCTAACGTAAAAACAATTCAGTTGTGAAACTGTTGGCATCACAAGTGTAATCCCTCTTATGATTTACTTTAGTCTCAGTCAAATTCGGTCAAGCTAGCAAAAAAAGCAACCATAACACCTTGAATAAGTTCAAAAGAGATTTCACGCCCTTCAGGATCTTGAATTGATTGGTTAAAAGATCAGGAGCAGAGGTAGTATTTTCCTCTATCCTTCCAGTTGCAGGGAACAATATGGAAGAAAGAGATTCGGCTTATCTATACGTGGCTCCAAGGCCAGTGTCACTGGCAGAATTGGGTTGTTGTGTTGTTTCATTGTTTGTTTTTTTTTTGATCACAGAATGGTATACACAACACCAGACCTGACAGTGCCTCCTGGGATACACTTTTCTCAAAGGAGTGCTTGAGGGACAGTGCGCTACCAAGGTCCTTTAGTCTGCTCCACAACATGGTGAGTACACTGGAGTACATTTGAAATGTTTCTACGCTAGTGCATACATCATAAGGAATAAGTAAGAAGCTTTGGCTTAGTCCCAGAGCTGCATAAGTGAGAATTGGTGGAAAAAGTCCTGTTACTGGTGTTCTGTGATGGACAATCATGGGCTTTTCAGAAGGGATATGCAGGGAAGGCAAGGAATAGGGGTAGCACTGTATGTAATGGAGAGTTTTGATAACACCAAAATATTGACATTGGATATGGGAAGAGCAGAATTCAGGCTGCTTAAGGAACTACTTTGTGAGGTCCTCTGGTAGTCTACATCTGAAGGTATTTTTGAAGGACCTTTTTGAAAAAATCCTCAATGCTGATCACTTTTTAAGAGTCATCTCTTAAAAGCACAGGAGCAGATAATTCCAAAGTTTCAGAAGTCAAGCAAGCAGGGCAGAAGGCTGCCTTGGCTGAGCAGGGATCTTCTTTTGGAATTTATGCAGAAAAGGAAATGTATGCACAGTGGAAGCAAGGCCAGGCAACAGGAGGACTACAGAGATGCTGTTCACCATTGTATAGAGATGCTGAACACCATTGGCTGTTTGCCATGATTACCATCTTAGGCAATACTTCTATTGCCATTGAGGGAATGGCTCAACTAGAGGTGAAGCTGGCCAGTACTGTAGGGGACAACAAAAAGGGCTTTTTAAGTATGTTAACAGCAAGAAGAGGACTAGAGGTATCATTGGTCTATTACTTGGTGAGGTCAGTCACTTCACAAACAGGGAAGTAGATAAAGCAGAGACATTTAATGCCTTCTTCACCTCTGTCTTCAACACCAGTGATGGGCCCTGAGACCCCTGAGTTAGAGGACTGTGACTGAGGAAATGATAAGCTCCCAGATGACTGAACTTGTGTGGGATTTGATGCTCCAGCTGAATGTACATAAATTTATGACACCCACTGGGATTCATCCAAGAGTACTCTACATCTGAAGAATGTTTTTTGGAGACCTCACAATTATTTTTCAATGGTCTTGGGAATCTGGAGAAGTTTCAGTCAACTGGAAGCTGGCAAAAGTTATCCCAATTCTCAAGAAGGGTAAGTAAGAAGACCCCAGTAATTATAGGCCTAACAATCTCACTTCAGTGCCTGGTATAATTATGGACAAGATTGTTGTGGGAGTTACTGAAAAACACTCGAAAGACAATGCAGTCATTGGTCACGGCCAACATGGGTTCACGAGGGGAAAGGCCTACTTAACTAACTTAATTCCCTTTAATGACAAGGTTACCCACCTAGTTGATCAAGGTAAGCCAGTTGTTGTAATTCTTTTGGATTTTAGCAAAGTTTTAGCACTGTCTCTCACAGTATCCTTCTGGACAAAATGTCCAGCGTAACAGCTAGACAAGTACATAATACAGTGGATGAACAATTGGCTGACAGGTTGGTCTCAAAGGGTACATCTGCCTGGAGGCCAGTCACTAGTGGGGTCCCCCAGGGCTCAATTTTAGGACCATTTCTAATTAATGTTTTTATAATGATCTGGACATAGGAACTGAATGGACACTAAGTAAATGTGCAGATGGTACTAAATTAGGAGGAGCTGTTGACTCCCTTGAGGGTAGACAGAGAGATCTTGACAAATTATGGTGCTGGGCAATCACCAACTGTATGAAACTTAACAAGAGCAAATGCTGGATTCTGCACCTGGGAGAGGGTAATCCTGGCTATACATACTGGCTGGGGGGATGAGAGCCTGGAGAGCAGCCGGCAGAAAGGGATCTGGGGGGTTGTTCACTGGCAAGATGAAAATGAGTCAACAGTGTGCCCTGGCAGACAAAATGGCCACCTGTATCCTGGGGTGCATTAAGCACAGTATAGCTTATGGTTCAGGGATGTTCTGTACTATTTAAGAAACATGCATCAGGAGTTAACTAACTTGCTCATGATTTAATAATGGCATTGTAAGCAAGAGAGATACATCTAGATGAAGTTATAAATACACCTTTATCTTATGAATATTGGTTAAATTGATACAAAACACCATTAAACTTCTTGGTCAGGTTGATGGTTGGACTTGATGATCCTAACAGTCATTTCCAACCTAAATGAAATTATTCTAAGAATGTTTCTAAAGCAAATTACAAAACAGAATATTTCTTCAAAGTACCATTAGTTCCAAGGTTTGTGAACTGTTTTTACTTTTCCCAAAGAGAGTAACATCAGGGTATACTACTCTTGTAGTAGTTTAAGGAAAATTACAACCATCTTAGATAATAGTACTATCTTAAAGACTTTAGAAAAGTGTAAAGCTTTTATTTACCACAGTTCTGTTCATCACTAAGGTCTCCACAGTCATCATATCCATCACATACAAAGGTATAATTGAGGCATTTTCCTGTGTTACAACGAAATACATCATCACTGCAGTCTGCAAAACAAATTTTTGTAAAATGTTAACATGACATTGGGCTGGTTTCTTATAAAATATGATCACCAGAATTTACTGACTTAAACATTAGCTAGAGAAACCATACAATTTATAGGTCTGAAATAATATTCAGTGTGTACCAGTTTATCAGAATCTAACACAGAAGAAAAAGAAAAATCAAAAACAATGTTTAGACATTTTTTTCTATCAATTTTTTTCTGTTTATATGATCAATACTAAGAGGTGGTTGAAATCCCTGTACCATAAAAAGTATGTTTGATTTCTCTTGCTCTCATTTTATCTTCCACACACTAATAAATGCAAATCAGTCATCTGGGAGAAATTTCTTGAGACAGTAAGGACAGCGCTCAAAATTTATTCAAGCTGTGGAAGGAAATGAATAATGAAAGATATACTAAGGAACTGGAACATTTCATTCTGGTTACAGATTACTACTTGGTAAATAAGCAAGGACTTAGATGAGCTGTGAGAAAACAGAATGTCATTTCAATCTTGCTGACCAAGATGTTCATGAGAAGATTTCAAGGCATAGGTGATTTGATCCCAGGTTATGTCTATGGTAGAAACACAGAATGCCTTTTCCAGTAATAGATGTAAAGAAATCAAGAAAGAGAACATGTTGTAAGGTGTGAGGAAGTCAGGGGCTGCATTGTTTCCAGAATCCAAATCCAAACCCAAATCCAAAATCTCACCATGATCACATATTCAAGGCTAAAATACTGTTCAACTGTTTTGGAATTCAGATTGAACAACCTTATGAAGAAAGACATTAGTTCTCATTGACATCTTATATGTCATCATCATATGGCTTGTGCACAAAAGTGACATGAATTATTTAAGATCTTATTTTTTAAGTTTTTAAGTTTTTTAAGTTTTAAGCTTTTCCTAGACACGTAAGAGACTTTGTTTGCTCACATGTTATCAACCACATCCAGACATAGTACTGTGAGTCAAAGACTAGTGAGTCAGCCATTTTCATATAAATAACATTCATCTCTCTGATCTCAGTGATTATTTTTTTCCAGCTGCCTTTCATAATTGAAATATATCTTTCCAAACAAGTAAAAAATACGGTAAACAGTTCTAACTTCCTAACACTGGCTGAAGAGAAAGTGCCCTGGTTACAGTACAGAACAAAATAATTAATTACCTTATACATACGAAGTTAATAAGGAAGGTTGTGAGTGTCATGGGGTAAATTATTGGGATAGTCCTGAGCACCTAAGGTGGATATTAGGTGGAGCTGAAGCTTCTAACAGCAAAATCAAGATCCCCAGACACTGCTTTTGAGCCTGCATTTGATCTTACAGTGGTTTCAAAGGATTAACTATTCCTGACAGTTTTGAGCTTGGAAGATGGCCTGATGCCTTCCTGTCAAGGTATTCTTAGCACTGACATCCCTAAGCAGGTTTAGCCTTTCTTTCCATGGCTGAGGCTTCCAATAACACTCCAAAAAATATTTTCTGAGAATACACAAAACATGTAAATACTACCAGGTTCAGTAAAAAAAACATGGGACCTACTTTGTAGCTAGGAAACTGGAGAGAAGAGAAAGAGTTGGTGGTGCCTGGTCCCATGAGTAACAACTTTTGATTACAAATACACAGTTAGGAAATGACTGACCTGGTTTCACTGCCTTCCTAGGCTTTTCCTTCACCTCTGGCTTTTCAAGGGAGAATCCCAAGCTATATAACAATTGGGTAGACAATCCCTCCTTCTTGTCGAAGCTACAGCACTGCAGCCAAGGAAGTTCTTTGTGTCCTTTCTTACTGGGACATCTAGGTATTTCACAAGAGCTCTTTCCTGGACTGCACATGGAAATTGCTCAGAGAACTAGGACTGAAACCCAGGTTTCTCCCCTCAGCTGTGCTGCTTAAACACTAAGCAACAGAATCAAGCTACCACTTGTTTAGCTCTTGGCTTGAGACTCCTGTGTTCATGATTTCACAGTAATCCAGCTTTGAAAAAAATATGTGCTTCTAAGTATATTATACACTGACAGTTGCAGCACTCTCCCAGAAGGTATGCAGTGGAGTTTCTAACCCTCCACATGAATGTAGGCCAAGTCTTCCATCTCTTAAGCGAGTGCTCTAACTGCTATGTTTCTCAAGGCTTTTCCAAACTCAACTTTAGAACATGAACACAAGCATCACTTCAAGCCCTTCTGCCACAGAAGCATTTATGCTTTCTACTAGCTTCACATCATCTTAGAAACTCCAAACATAATTTATAGGACAATGCTTCAGGGGATGAAGCACAATACTATGGCTAGGCCATGAGTTTTGTAGTCAATAGTTAGTTTAGCTTTAAAAGAATAAAAGGCATGCAACAGTAAATACCAAAAACCCCAAACTAAATTAAAATATGTATGTTCTAGTTTCATGTGAGAAGAATAATAGCCATCTGAGAGTAAAAATCTAAACATTATTTGTTTCGAATATGAAACAGCATGAAGTACTCTGGCAACCTTTATCCTTATTGATCAGTTCACAACTCTGACAGTTTCTACCCTTTTATTCTTCCTCCTGCAAATGAACCAAAGGTGTTTTTACAATGATGTTTCCTCTCATTAAATTCACTGTTTAATTTCCATTCATACCCCCATTCATGTTTACATTCGTACCTCTGCAGCTGCAGCAGTGACACTTAAAACACAGAATCACAGAATCATAGAATGGCTTGGGTTGGAAGGCATCTTAAAGACCATCCAGTTCCAACCACTTGCCATGGGCAGGAATACTGCCCACTAAACCAGGCTGCCCAAAGCCCCATCCAGCCTGGCCTTCAACACTGCCAGGGATGGGGCATGGGATGGTCCAGCTCCTCTGGCAACCTGTTCCAGTGCCTCACCACCCTCATAGTAAGATCATCTAGTCCAATCCCCCTGACGGAGCAGCAATACCTAGATCAGGTCACACAGGAGCACATGAGCGATCTCTCACTGTGAGTGAGAACTCTCAATGAGTTCTTCTCCCAGTTGACCCTCATGTCTGAGATTGCACTAATCCAGGTGCAGCATCTAGCACATCACCTTGTTGAACTTCATTAGGTTCATGTGGACCC
Source organism: Heteronetta atricapilla (assembly GCA_011075105.1). Classification (NCBI taxonomy): domain Eukaryota; kingdom Metazoa; phylum Chordata; class Aves; order Anseriformes; family Anatidae; genus Heteronetta; species Heteronetta atricapilla. The sequence continues at coordinate 69,485,764 of CM021734.1, read as the reverse complement.
AATTTTCAAGCTAGTCCAGGTCCCTTTGGATGGCATCCCTTCCTTCTGTTGTATCAACTGCAACACTCAGCTTGGTGTCATCTGCAAACTTGCTGAGGGCGAACTCAATCCTATTGTCTATGTCATTGATAAAGATACTGAATAGCACTGGTTCCAAGAAAGACCCCTGAGGGACAACTTTCATCACCAGCCTCTGCCTAGACACAGTTCCATTGACCACAACTCTCTGGGTGCAGCCATCCAGCCAATTCCTTATCCATCAAATGGTCCACCCTTTAAATCCATCTCTCTCCAATTTAGAGATCAGGATGTCATGTGGGACCATGTCAAAGACCTTACAGAAGTTCAGATAGGTGTCGTCCGTCCATCTTCCCTTGTCAACTGATGCAGTCACATGATAGAAGGTCACGAGAATGGTCAGATGTGATTTGCCCTTGGTGAAGCCATACTGGCTGTCCCAGATCATTTCCTTGTCTTGCATGTGCCTTAATGGCAACTCTCAGGCCCACACAGGGTGAAGAAAAAGAATACAGGTTTCCTTTCAAGGAAATAAGATTCACTTTGAATAAGTGAATATAAATCATAGAATGTCTTTGGTTGGAAGGGACCTTAAAGATCATCTAGTTTCAGAAAACCTAACAGTCTTAACATACATTTTCATTAAGGTATTGGGAATAATATTGCCAACAGCTACTTACTTCCACCAGAAAAAGAGCACTTAGCATTTGTATCAGGCTCAACTTAAACATTGTTCATGATGGGACAAGACAATTTTCAGCATTTCACTACTGCATCATATAACCTCCTGAGGATGGAGGGATGTAAGAGAGACTGTTGCATTTGCTATATTATATGTCAGACATACTCATTAAGATCTTTCTGAGAGTTCTAGGTTTCAGCACTGATAATTTATGCATTTATAGATCAGTGTTACAGCTTCTTTCCTGTTCACATTCCTATGTGATAGCTGGCTAACCTGAATTCTGATTCCTCAGCTGGTACCTTCCATTGCAAAAGGTCACAGGATAAACGGCATAAGCAACATGATGAAGCATAAGTATCAGATTTGGGATGCAGCTGTGTAAAAAGGTGACATTTCTAACTCATAATAAAAGAAACTGTACTTTCTAAATGAGAGACTGATTCTGCTAAAGCCTAACTATTGCCTGCATAATACTTATGACCTACCACAGAGAAGAGCAGAAAAATGCATATCATGAGCCAGGAGTAGAAAAGTGATCAATTTATTGATGCAGAATCTTGAAAAGCAGAATCCAGCAAGAACAATTGATGTAAAAATAAATAAATAAATAAATAAAATAATGAAAACTAGAGGTTTGTACATTTCATAATATATATAATTTTCAACACTAAGACTAAGGAGGCACAACTGCAAGATTCACCTCACACAACTTTATAGACATCTACCTCATTTAGTTTCTAAAGCATACAGTCCAAAATATCTGCTTCAAATCAGATGAATCACACATCAGAAGTCTTTATTTCTCCCAGCTTATTCTCTGCAGAGCCAGTTTAGACATTTAGCTCAAAAGACGTCAATTGCACAGGGACAGATGACTCCCTCACTAAAGCATGTATCTTCATGACTAGAAACCAGAGACATCTCTTCAGATTGGTGCATCTCAAAGAAATGTAAAAAGTCCTATATTTTGGGATTGCAGACTAGAGAAGCTTCAACACGAATATGTTCCTTTTCCTCCAGTCCCCAGGGTTAACAACAAAAATTTTTAAATAAATTTCATGTTAAACTTTCCTAAAAAGCAAATAAAGTTTGGACATAATAACCAGGAATAAAACACTGCTGTGCACAAATCATAATTTTAGAGTTAGTATTGGCAATAAAAATAACTAATACAAGGTAACAGTAATGTTGTCCCAAATGTCTTAATGATGTATTTCCATACTTTAGTAAGTTCTGGTAAAATGTTCCTCTCATTGTAGTGACTTCAGAATTTGAGAGAGACATGGACTACAGGAAAGACAATCTTTTATCAGAGAAACTTTCAGGCAAGTAAGTCCTCCTTCAGTGTTACTGTTTCTGCTGTGTAAATGCTGTTTATCTGACAAAAGTTTTTCTCCACCCCTACTCCCCAGCTCTTACCAGGTGATGAAATAAAAGACATTCTCCATCTATAAACCCTGTGTCATTTTAAAGACAGTCTTTCTTTTAAAAGTAGTCTTAACTCATGTCATTGATGCTTGTTTTTTTCAAGGCATGTAATGTTTTACATCACTATTTACATCACTAATGTTTTACATCACTATTTTTTATTTTTACATCACTAACTTCTTATTTTCCCATTTCTATTTTGGGAACTGACAGGCAATTTTGAAATTTTTAGCTTAATTTTACAAACTATAAAATTAATGCCTTTAATGCCAAGGACTAGGAAAAAGATATACCTAACAGTTTTCAGTTCATTAACAGAAGTGTTCTTTTCGGCATGTCACTGACATATTTTTAAAAACTTGCCCTAAAATATTTCCATGTGGCCCCTTTCAGAAATCTTAGCAGTTCTAAACTGCTAATGAAATCTGCTTCCAAGCATAAACTTTGATAGATTGAAATTCAGTCTGCAGCAAGAGTGAGCAAAGGTAAACAATGGCAACTGAGAAAGTCCAAATGTCAATATATGCAAATATTGTGCAAAGCTTTTATTCTGTTCCGATAGCCTGCTTTATCTGTTATGCTTCCCTGAATGGACTCAGTGCTTTAACAGAGCACTGCAGAATGTAAGAAACTTACTGCAATGGACTTCATCACTCCAGTCATCACAGTCATTGTAGCCATTACACTGCAGTTTCCCTGGGATGCAGATCCCACTGGCACACAAAAAACTCTCCTCTCCTCCACATAGTGCTGGAAAAGAGGAAAGAAAGAATATATGTTAAACTTTAGATATATGTTAAAGAAATAAGCAGAAATGAAAGATATTTAGAAGACTGAGTCTTCATTGATACACTTAAGCAACAAACCTCAAATGAATCAAATTGAAGAAAGTTCAATGTGGCATTCTCATCTAACTTTTCTTATTTAAAAGGAAAAAAAAAAAAGTATCTAGACTGAGCTTATCAGTAGGATTCAATCTATCTTTGTCTCTAAAAAGCACCTCTTCAGATTAACTCTTTTAGAGTTAATCTTAGGATAGGATCAAACAAACTCTTTCCATTAAATAGATGCATTGCATGAAATATCCAACTACAGTTACAACAAATAGATCTTCCCTGCCTAGGCATTCAGGCACAAAGTTACTAGGTAAAGACTTAACAATGTCATAGCACAGATGCTTTCTATAGAGAAGGATTCTTCAAATATCCTAATAACTCCCAGAATGCTAGAAGACCATCATCAGTGTTATTCAATATATGGCATACTGAGATACTTAGAGAGATGAAAAGGAACCACCCCAGAGCTTAGCATATCCAACATGAGATGCTTTGCAGAGCCACAATGTTCAGAGAGAGGAAACTCATAACACCTTTAGAATCAAGTCCTTCAAGGTACTTAGAATATATAGACACAGATTACCAATAATTTGTCTATACCTTAGTCCTTGTAACAGAGACTAAAATTCCTTTAAAAAAACTTTATCTGAGAAAATTCCTATTAAGCACACATATAGGGAAAGATATTAAGTGAAAATTATATGATGGTGCAAAATAAAGATGTCAAGTAAAAATATATATATATTCAATATGGAATCTGTTTTCAAAAGCAACAGTTAGCAATAAGGCTACTCAAATAGCTAAGCAAAATAGAAAGCTTTACATTCAGTAAAAAATCAGAAGAAAAAAAAAAAAGACAACTTTAGTTTAAGCATACATATCTGAAATGAGAAATAGTTTATGTATCCATGTGTAAAAACTTCAAGTTCAAACAGGAAAATCACAAGAAAGTTCAAAATTCCACTCAGAATTTCCCTGTAATTCATGCTAAGTACAACAAAAATCTGTGATTGTAGCTTTCAAACTTTACCCCAAAGCAAATCACAAGTATGACAAACCAGCAGTTTCAGCAGCAGCAGTTAGAGAATCTCTTCCTCTGCTAACATCATTTTCCACCTAATCAAAACATAGCTCCATGTTTCCTATTTTAAAAAATATAAGTTTGCATTTTTACCTGGATTACAGTTCTTATTTCTTCTCATTACACTCTCTGAATCTGAAGCTTAACAGAGTCTAGAAAATATATTTTTAATCTACATCTCAAAAGCAAAAAAAAATAAAAAAAAAAAATTGAGGGTTTTAATATAATTTTGTGTTCCTCAAAAAATGCATGCCTACAAGTATATTCATGCATAATACACACTAAAATTACTAAATTAAGTATAATTAATTGAATAATTAAATAATTGAATTTCCAAGTACACAACTTTTAGTAGCATAAGCTTTTAAGACTTCAGCTTAGCAATGCTGTTAATGATGAAAGAAAAAGCACAAAGGTAACACAGTGCATATATTACAGAAAGCATTAATTAATCAATGACAATCATGATATTTGTGTCAACACTTTACTTAGTGTTGCACTCATTGGAACTCCTAATGTAGGTGTTGTACAGAAACTTTATCCTGAAAAGCAAAGTACTAACCACAACAACGTGTTCATTAAGCACAGTCGTAAGCAAACAAAAACTAAGCTCAAGTGAAAGGTCAGTCCCCAAGCTCACACACTGCTAACATCTCATTTTAACTCCTCTTCCTGGAGCCAACATTTGATTTACAAAATGAAAGTTCTTTTTAATCTCTCCCAACAAAACAGGCTGTTATGAAGTAACTTAGAGCATACTTTTAATCTCATTTTATATATCTTCAGAAGATGCAAATATAAAAATGAAACAAAATGAAAAGCAAAATGATGCTGATGAAATCTGGGAATGTTTCACAAAGTATGCAGATACTATTTAAGGATATAAAAGATGAAAGGTAGAAAGAGATGAGAAATATAAAGTAGTAAATATTGACTGCCCATGATGACGTCAATTTTTATCTGCATGACTTAGTTTTTAAACCATACCATTTCATAGAATTTCAAGAATTCATTCTCTTGTGATGTTCCTTTTGATTTTAGTAAGTGTATTTGCCTGAGTAATGGAGCAGTTTGCCCAGAGAGGCAGTGGAGTCCCCCTCCTTGGGGATATTCAAAAGCCACCTGGATGTGGACCTGGGCAACCTTCTGTGGACACTGCTTGAGCATGGGGGGTTGGACCAGATGGCCTCCAAAAAAAAAATAATAATAATAAAAAACTTAAATTCTCAAGCATATGGCTTTTACTTAAATATTTTATAGTGCTTTAGATTGGAGGATAGCAGGTGTTACGCTATTTTCTTTTTTTCAGATGTGAAAAGCTGTAAGATTGGAGAAAACTCAATAGCTTTGGTACTATGAAGCTTATGCTGCAGGAGTGTTATGAACTTATTTTCACACAAATGAACTGATATTCAGGATTTCCCATAGGGACTGAAATGTATTTCCACTTTGGAAAACAAGCTCTCAGAGGAACATCATTCAATGCAAGAAAGCCACAAGAAAAACCTGAAGGATAAATCTCAATGAAAATAATAAAATTGTTGAGATAGAAAAATCAACTTAAAATTGTCCAATGAATGACCCATTTTAGAAAACAAGTAGTCATGAAAAGACTATTACACCTGTTAAATCTGCCCTTGAGATTAAAGAAGGAGCCTTTAATGTGCATACAAAAAATAAAATCATTTCTGCTCATGATCAGCCTTTCTGTATAGCAATGTGATGATATTCTTCACACTTTGCTGAACCATGAGTTGCACAGTGAATGCTGTGATGTACCACTGAGCACTTGACATTCAGAGTATGGTTTTCAAAAACGATGGAATAGTTCCAGCTTGTGCTGACTGCAAGTTCCATTAATTATCCAGATTTCCAATTTTATTTGGGGTTCTAGTTTAACTGTCCTTTCTATTACATTATGGCAATAGATACACATGCGCACACACACACACACACAGCACTTTTGTTTTTATTCCTGACTTTTGGCAGCAGAGGATTATTTTTTTTCATCCTATTTGCATGCTTTTCTAAGTCTGAAATAATATTTTATCATCCCCAAGAAATGGGGCAATCTTTTATCAACACACACACCCTTGTACAAAAATGTCTTTGCAATAAAAACATGTATGAATACTTTCAAAATCTTTTATTTTACATTCCCAGGTGCACTCTCCACCTGGGCAGCATATGATCTTGGTTTTGCTATAAAAATATTATTTTCTAGCTGTGTAATGGAGCCATGCAGTGGAAGCTACATATGCAAGTTATTTTACAGAAAGTTTCTAATTTTGCAGAAACATGTCCGAAGTACATAAAAGACTTACAAAAAAATTATTTCTACTTGTTTGTGCTGTTTAACATTTATGTCTCTTAATCAGATGCAAGATGGGGCAAAACCTCTCACTACTCACTGTGTGATTGGACATGTTTCCTGACTTTTACCTAGAGTGTTACAGGCTCACCTCTTTTCTTCCAGTTTTGGAAGGGTGTTACAAACTGAAAAATGCATTAGACTTAACAGCAACATAATATTAGATAGTGTCCACATTTCTATTTTACAGGGGGAAAAAAAGAGGCACTGAGAAATTAAGGTCAAAATTATAAGAAATAATGAATAATAATTTCCATTTTCCAATCTAAGACATTTTCAGTACGTTATTTTCTTCTGTAAAGATTTTTGTATTACTTTCAGTTGTAACTTAAAGAACATACTTCATTTGCAAATGAACACCAGATATACACATCGCCTTACACATTGTGCTTTCCAGTCTCTACAATTAGTAATCACTATTCTCTGTAGACCAGCATTTATCTGGTCTACATCACCATAGACAATGATGTCGGGTAAAAATAGAAAATTAAATAATCAAAATATTGTAATTCATCATACAAGAAAGTTATTTTAGGTTGGAAAGGCAACTTTAACTGACTTGGAAATCTTATATTCTTCTAAATCGGGTTTTTATGCAATTTCCTGCATGTTCAAAAAAGAACACAACATAGAAAAGGAACTATTCATCAAAAGGAACTATTAGAGGAAACATCTTGATTTGCTTATTGATCTCTGCCATCAGTACAGATCTTCATTTGTAGCAAGGTAGCAACAATAACATACTTCTATATTTCATGTGGATGTGTAAGTATGGCTTGGGAGAACAAAGGTAAAAAACAGCAAGGATATTTATCTGACTGTTTTTCTTAGACATCAGAAGAACAAAGAGTCTGGAATCCATATTCACCTCTAGGTTTTTTTTCATGTTCCTATAAACCATTCTGACTCTTTCTTCCTAATACCTCCCTACCCTGTTCTGCTTCTATCCATTCTGATTTCCATCACAATCTACCCCATTTCTTTAGAATCTTAGAATGCTTTTTAATGTGAACGTCTTTTTCTTATGTGAACATAAGAAAATACATCTCATATATTGCAGTCTCCTAACTGACTGGATATATTTTGTCCAGCCAGGGCAGAGCTCAGGTCAAGGAGAGCACACACACTGTGAACTGTAGCTCCAATGAAATTAAATTATGTTTTCTACTAAGCATGTCCAAGAAGATGTTTCCAGAAGGTTAACAACCTGATCATATCTACAAATATCAGATTTTAATGGAAATCATAAAAGCCTTGTCTTGTGTACCAAAACAAACACTTCTCCTGAAGAAGACACAATGTTAGATGAAAGGGACACAAAGAAAATGGAAACAATCCTTGCTGACAGAGAAACAATTTGTAGGTGTTTATTTCAGACCTTTGCCAGAAAGGTTTACAGTCTGGAAAAGTTTACAAAAATACCTGACTAAACTCCACTGATGGAAAAAAAAAAAAAAAAAAAAAAAAAAAAAAAAAAAAAAAA